>JAJIYU010015479.1:0-12646 GCA_030144865.1 Tinospora cordifolia
ATTTTTAAGATTTAAAACCACCCACAATCATTTTGAGTTATATTATACAATTGATTGTTTGGTATATATTACTTTAATTAGTACTAGCTTTCATCAGAAGTAAGAGCTGAATAATATATATATGTGTGTGTATGTATGTATATATGTATACCTTGACATTTCCAGCTTCTTTAATGGCTTCAACAAGCTTAAGTTGCAGAAGTATGTGGTGGCTCCTGATATGAACACCAGAGATGGCACATATCACCACATCCACCAGCTTCACGGCATCAACAAGGCTACCATAATCGTTGAAAGATCCTTCAACTAGACGCGCGCCTTGAGCCTTGAAGCTCAGTAGCTGCTGCAACTTCTCTATATCTACCCCAATCTCCGGTCTATAAAGCACGTAAGTCTCATGGCCTTGTTCCAAGCTTGCCTTCACAAGCCTCTTGCCTATGTAGCCTGTGCCACCCACCACAAGAACTTTGCTCTTCCCCATATTGCTCATATTGCTTGCTTGATTAGTTGATAACGTTGCTACTGCGGACATGTTCAAAGAGAAGGAAGATAGACTAGTATTTATATGTAAAAAGATTATATAAAAATGGTTCGGAAGAGTGGTTTAAGGTCCAAGTTGGTAGGTGATATATGGTTGGACTTGAAGTGGAAGTAATATATTTTTGTTACTTAACTTTATTTCAAAGACGATCGTCAATACTATATATTTTAATACTAGTTTTAGCCTTGTCCACCTTTTCTTTAGCTTCTTTTGATCTGTGGAATAAAGTAAGATTTGATTAATATAATAAGGAAGTAAGTAATGACTTTGGTTTTGGTTTTTTCTTTTCATAATTTTGTTCTGATTTTTATTAATTATAATATTTATAATTATTAACTAAATGTGTATTACATGTTGAGAATGTTTATTCATTCATTTAATAATTATGAAATATTGGTCATTTCATGAAAATTATAGCTACAAGTTGCAAAATTAATTTAGCATTTTCTAATACGATTATGTTACTTGAATAATATAAATTTGCAAAAAGCACATTTTTAAATTAATGTTTGCAAACAAGTTGTTTTTAATTTTTAGTGAAATTAAAAAGTTATTCTCTAATAAGATTATTCTCAATTTTAGTTATCCAAAATCATTTTTCATTTCCTAGTTTCATTAAAAAAAAGATGTAACAACAGCCCATGATCTTCAAATCGTACTCTAGCTAGAAAATGGCCAATTTTTGTATGATAATATTTTTACGATCTAAAATTATACTAAAAAATAACTATATATGCAAATGTTATATACATCGAGCAAAGAGTTTTCTTTTATTTTTTATTTTTTATTCTTAAATCTTTTTTGTCTCTTCTAAAATTGTTAAATGGTGTATTACCTAAATTTAGATACATGTATAAGGTTATCTTAATATTTCATTATTTCTCCTTTTACATAAGATTTTTTTTTTTTTTTACAAAAAATAGTGTTTCCTTGTTTGAACAATTAATATGTAGAGTTCAATGCAGCGGAGCACACACAAAGTTGCAATAATAAACAAAAAAGAACACACATAAATTTACGTGGTTCGGTAAAATTTACCTACTCCACAGGAGTTGAAGAGATCTACTAATTTAGGGAGAAAATTTACACCACTCAATGTTTTCTCTGAATTTTTTTCTATACTAATGAATCTCTAGCTCTCTACCCCTTTATATAGAGTCTTCCACTTAGTATCCTATTCAAAATTGGAGAACTTTAAACTCAGTTACCTATTCTAACTAGAAGTCTGAAACAAATAAGAAACTGATATGTATCAGGATACAAGTCACAAAAACTCATAAAAATAGAAACACCTCTTGGGCCTATAAGAGTCCAAGACACGTATATATAACAATCTTCACCTTGGCGAGGACCACCACAAGCCACTAGCTGATCTTCAACATCTCCTACCTCAAGGCGCTTATCTCTGTAAGATGTTGATCAAGTTCAAGCAATGCTCAAACTTAACCGCTGGGACTGTCTTTGTTAGCATATCTGCAGGATTATCATTGATACTGATCTTCTGTAAAGAAATATCACCTTCATCGATAATCTCACGAACAAAATGGAATCGAACATCAATATGCTTGGTTTTGGCATGATGCACTTGGTTCTTAGCCAAGTGAATGGCACTCTGACTGTCGCAATGAACTGGTACACTTTCCAGGATAATCCCCATATCACCAATCAAACCTCGGAGTCATAAAGCCTCCTTCACAGCCTCTGTTACTGCCATATACTCTGCCTCAGTAGTTGACAAAGCAACTGTAGTCTGCAACATACACCTCCATCTAATAGGACCACGTGCCAAAGTGAACACATAACTTGTAGTGGAACGTCGCTTGTCTAAGTCACCAGCATAATCAGAATCCACATATCCACTGACAAGCCAACATGTACCACTGTCTGACTGAAAAACCAATCCGACATCCAATGTCCCCCGAAGATACCACAACAACCATTTCACAGCTTACCAATGTTGTTTTCTAGGATTTGCCATATATCTACTAACAACACTCACTGCATGTGAAATGTCTGGCCTAGTGCACACCATAGCATACATCAAGCTACCCACTGCACTAGCATATGGAACATAACTCATGTACTCACGCTCCTCATCAGTACTCGGAGACATATCTGCAGAAAGTCGAAAATGAGCAGCCAATGGAGTACTCACTGGTTTACAGTTCTCCATTTCAAATCTTAAAAGCACTTTCTCCAAGTACTTTTTCTGTGACAGAATTAACTTGTCATTTTTCCTTTCCTATGTATTTCCATCCCAAGAATCTTCTTGGCAGCACCTAAATCTTTCATCTCAAATTCCTGACTCAGTTGAGATTTTGGCCTGTTGATCTCATTCATGCTCTTAGCAGCAATTAGCATATCATCAACATACAAGAGTAAATAAATGTAAGAGCCACCAGAAAACCTCAAAAAGTAGACACAACTATCATAGTTACTCCTCGTGTATCCTTGCCTGATCATGAATGTGTCAAACTTCTTGTACCATTGCCTGGGTGACTATTTTAGCCCATATAAGGACTTCTTTAGTTTGCACACATGATCACTTTTATCAGTAGCCACAAAGCCATCAGGTTGCTTCATATAAGTTGTCTCATCCAAATCACCATGTAAGAAAGTTGTCTTAATATCTAGTTGTTCCAACTCTAAGTCAAATAATGCAACTAATGCTAATAATACTCTAATAGAAGTGTGCTTCACAACAGGAGAAAATACCTCATTGTAATCCACCCCTTCTTTCTGAGCATACCTTTTGGCAACCAACCTTGCCTTATATCTCACACTATCTGATTTTAGATGACCGTCTTTTCTGGAATACACCCATTGCACCCAATAGTTCGTTGACCCTTAGGTAACTCTACAAGATCCCAAGTTTGGTTCTTCATTAATGAGTCCATCTCATCTTGCATGGCTTCTTTTCATCTTTCAGAACAACTGTCACTCATTGCCTCCCTGAAAGTGGAAGGATCATCTTCATACACTGTCAATGCATATGCCAACATATCTTCGAAACCATAACGAACTGGTGCCTTGATAGTCCTCTTAGCTCTGCCACTAACTAAAGACTGTTGCTGCTCTGGCTCCACCTACTGTCTCCTCCACATTACTTATTACTCGTTCTTTTGGAGTACCAAGCTCCACCTTTATCGAATCACCTTTATCCTCCTCCTAAGATTCTATATGCTTTCCAGACATCAAAGCAGATTCATCAAATGTCACATCCTTGCTAATTGCAATCTTATGGAAATCAGGACACCATAACCTGTATCCTTTTATTCCGTGTGCATAACCCACAAATATGGCTTTCTTAGCTCTTGGATCAATCTTACTTTCCCTGACATGATAGTAAGCTGGACATCCAAAAACTCTCAAAGTACTGTAATCAGCAACGTTATTTGACCATACCTCAAGTGGAGTCTTACAATCAATAGCCGTCGATGGTAATCTGTTGATGAGGAAACAAGTTGTAGACACAAACTCTGCCCAGAACTCTTTACCCAAACCAGCATTGGATAACATACGTCGCGCCCTCTCTAGTAGAGTGCGATTCATTCTGTCTGCAAGTCCATTCTGCTGTGGTGGACCCTTTACTGTGAAATGTTTTTCAATGCCTTCGTCTTCACAAAATTTTGAAAATGTCTTACTAGTGTACTCACCACCATTATCAGTACGTAACCTCTTGATGCTTCTACCAGTTTGCTTCTCAATCTTTATTTTCCACTTTTTGAAAGCTTCAAACACTTCATCCTTACTTTTCAATATTTCCACCTAGACCATTCGTGAAAAGTCATCAATAAAGGAAACAAAATACCTTGCTCCTCCAAGTGAAGAAACTGTAGACGGACCCCACACATCTGAATGGATATAATCTAGAGTACCTCTGGTGCAGTGAACTGCCTGGTTAAACTTGACTCTACACTATTTTTCAAACACACAATGCTCACAGAAGTCCAACTTCTGAACCTTACTCTTATTGAGTAAGCCTTTTTGACTCGACACCTCAAGTCCTTTCTGACTCATGTGCCCCAGTCGCATATGCTACAACTGTGTATCTGTTGAGCCGCTATCCATAGAAATTGTTGTACTGCCGGTAATTGTATGCCCTGATAACACATATAAGTTACCCACTTTCTTGCCCTTCATGACTACAAGTGCACCTCGAACTACCTTCAGAGCTCCACCTTCAGTTGTAATCTTACAACCAAGTGAGTCTGAAGTACGCACAGAAATAAGATTCTTCCGTAATTCAGGAACATGTCTGACATCTGTCAATGTCTTCACAATTCCATCATGCATCTTGATCTTCACTGTTCCTATTCTTATTGTCTTACAGGCCATATCGTTCCCTATAAGTACAGTACCACCGTTCACACTCTGATAAGAAGCAAACCAATCCCTATTGGGACACATATGATAAGAACAACCTGAGTCAATGATCCACTCATTATCAGAGCATCCCACTGTGACGGAAAGGACATTAGTACTGTCATCCTCTACAACTACTGCATCACTAGAATCTTCTGCCTTCTATTTTCCTTTACCCTTGCGGTTTGGACAATCTTTCTTAAAGTGCCCTTCTTTGTGACATTCAAAGCATTTTAATCTTCTCCCCTTTGATTTTGATCTAGATTTGCCTCCATGACCTTTGGACCCTCTATGTTCAGATCTGCCTCTAGCCAGCAAACCTTCGCCTGAGCCTTCACTTTTTCCTTCAGTAACCAACTTTTTCAACTCTTTAGAGTTTAGTGCTGTTTTGACATCCTCCAAAGATAAAGTGTCTTCACTGTAGATCAAAGTATCTACAAAGTGCTCATAGGAATCTGGTAGCGAACACAGCAAATACATTACTTGGTTTTCATCACTGATTTTACATCCAACATTCTTCAAAGATATAATAATCTTGTTGAACTCATCATGATGCTCTCTCACGGATGCTCCTTCCTTCATCTTCAGCATGTGCAACTGCTTTTTCAAATAGAACCGGTTTGTTAGAGACTTTGTTTTATATAAACTCTCTAATTTCAACCACAAACCTGCAACTGTAGTTTCCTCTCCAACCTCTCTCATTACTTCATCACCTAAGCATAAGAGAATCACAGCGAATGCTTTTTCCATGATTTCATCTTTTTCTTCATCTGTCAACTTTGCTGGCAATGCATCTTTTCCCTCTGGCGCCTTCTTCAGCCCTTCTTGCACCAAAAGAGCTTGCATCTGTATCCGCCAAAGGTTGAAGTCATTTTTTCCATTAAATTTCTCCACTTTAAATTTTGTAGCCATATTGACGATCAGATCTAGTCACCAGATAGATCTCGTCACTATGAACCTACTACAAAAAACAGAACTGAAATCTGATTCCGAACGACTCTGATATCACAAGAAATTGTATGCGTCGTTGAATTTCAATATATATTGAGGTTGCTGTTGTCTTTTTTTTTTTTTTTTTTTGTCAAATACACTACACACACACCCACATGCTCCCAACGGGAGTTGAAATCTGCCCACCTGTATGGGCATTCTGATGCCTTACCACCAAGCTATGAGGGGATTGGCTAGATCTGATCGTCAACCGAGAAGGAAAGAAAAGTTCTTTTATGAAAATCAAGAAATCTAAAACAAAAGTCTTTTGACTTTTCAACGCCACAAATCAAGTCCAAAAGAGAAAACAAAAAAAAACTAACTTTCCTTTTCGACACCAACAAACCGGAACCAAAAAAAACATAACCTGTGTTTTTTTTTCTCTTCACTATTTCAGTTCTCTTGTAACGACAGAAGAAAAAATAAATAAATCTTTTGTTTGGCTGGTTTTCTTGCAGCAGTGATGAAATTTTTTCTTTGCAAAACTTTAACACCAAGATCTTCTCTTTTCAATTGACAGCCAACGGGATAAATTTAACCTTGCTCTGATACCAATTTGTAGAGTTCAATGCAACGGAGCAGATACAAAGTTGCAATAATAAATGAAAAAGAACACACATAGATTTACGTGGTTCGATAAAATTTACCTACTCCACGGGAGATGAAGAGATCTACTAATTTAGGAAAAAAATTTACACCACTCAATGTCTTCTCTAAATTTCTTTCTATACTAATGAATCTCTAGCTCTTTATCCCTTTATATAGAGTCTTCCACTTAGTATCATATTCAAAATTGGAGAGCTTTAAACTCAGTTTTCTATTCTAACTAGAAGTCTGAAACACATAAGAAACTGATATGTATCAGGATACAAATTACAAAAAACTCATAAAAATAGAAACACATCTTGGGCTTACAAGAGTCCGAGACACGTATATATAACATAATATTCTCTAAGTTATTGTTAACTTTTTCTTTGAACTAGAGTTTATTGAAAGTGAAACTGCAACAACTGTTCAAACTTTTGCACCTAAAATCTACATTTACGTTTTTGAGCATTTAAGCTACTATGATTATTTTTAATATTAGAGATTTTAAGATCTGCTTGTTTATATTAAAAATTAATTTGATTAACTAAACTTCTTAATGATATTTTCTAATTTGATAGTTGATGATTATCTGATGAAGAGATATATTAATGGTTTAATAACTTAGTTTTTAAATGTGTATTAATTATTACTTCTAAAATACAAAGATGAAATCTTGAAACAATCCCAAAAAACGAGAAAAAAAGCAGCTGGAAATATAATTTCCATCTCCTCAAAATTTATTTGATCTTTCATCTCATTCAACTATTCACGTCATATTCGCGTCATGATTAATTAATTTTGAAGCTAACTACACATCTCATATAAATATATATTAATAATAGAAATAATACTGTGAATATGCGCCATTGTTTCGTCAACGAGCTCTTTTATACTTTTTTTTTGTTTTTTTTTTATATTTAATATTTTCGCCGCCATGTGAGGAAACCCAGGCCTCAGCTAACCATGCCCTGATTCAACAAGCCCTGAAGTTTTATTTTATTAATATTGTTATTTTTTATAGTTGGTGCCTCGGGATGTATTAAAATACGACCTTTAGCTGTCGCGTGGAAAATTTTTTATTTTATTTTATTATTATACATTTTTTGTCGGCACATCTTCCTCATATATATATATTTGAATTTCTTTGAAAAATATTAAAACAAAGGCACATGCAAGACAAACGACACCTAATGTTTTTATGCATAATAAATACTTGCTAATATCAACGAGCTGTTAGATTGGTGGTTTACTTGCCGTTTTGTTTAAGTGAGATCTTTGTTTTGAATTTTGTTAATTATAATAGTTTGCATCTAAACTTATTTTATATAAACTCCAAAGATCAATTTTTTTTCTCAGAGAAAAATGAGTATTTTTTACTCCCTTTTTTTAAAGTAAAAGTATGACTACACTAATTAATCTAATTGACAGATTTAGATTTTTTTTTAATACTAGCACATTTTAACATTAAAAATAAAAAACAAAAAGAAACGCTTGTTGATTAAGGGCAAAACAAACAATTTGATATAAACAACCGGGCTACTTAATTTATATGAATAAAACTTAGTCACATTGAGTAATACATAAGTAACAATGTTTTAGAGATATATAGCAAGACATCAAGACAAATAATACTATTATTGAGTCTTTAACGGGGGCACTCTTTCAACATAATTATTTTTATATTTAAAACTCAAATTTGAGACTTTTCCTTGAAGGGTATTATCACTTGCAAATTAATACCCACCCTCCATTGTTTTATATAAATAATAAGGTTGCCAATTATAAGCAATATGAAAACCACAACCTTCATAGTAAAAGTTATATTGAATAAAAGTGAGTAATACTTAAAAAATGTTTTGCATGTCAAAGTTGTTGAAATCAAATCTTTTAAGCCACCCATCAGCCCCTGTCGCAGGTCACAAGGGAGGTATAAGCATTGAAAACAGTTGCATTTTTAATGCCGTTACAATATTTTGTTATTAGATAAAGAAATATCTACTTTAAAATATATATATATTTTTCATATACTGTAATTAAATTATAGTTCTATAAAAATTGCAACTGAAACAATCATATTAACTTTTATTTAATCAACGTCATGCAAAACTTAGAAGAGGTAAAATGGAAATTTGAAAATTTAATAGATGTGACTTTAAATAGAGGATTTCTATGAATCCTATAGAGTGAATTTATGGTCCTCTATATATAAAATACTTGGAGCTTCAGAAAATTAAAAAAATATTTTCAACTTGCAGTCTTTTCTTTACTTTCACTCTTTACTCTTTTTGCGTTTATCTTTTTCTATGTTAGATTTTGTTGTGTTGCGAGAGTAATATGTGTAAGAGAGCCTGTTAACAAATTGTTGATTGTAAAACTTGAGATCACTAATATTAGAAAAGATTGAATAATAATTAAAATTGACCGTGTGAAGAAAACTTGAATAAAATACAAGAAAGCAAAGAAGACAAGAGGGTGGTGAAAATTTACATCTCCATTCATATAAGAGAGGGACCCATATTTGGCTCTCAATAGTCATGGTCCACGGTGATGTAGGAGCATTGCTATTTGTATTTAGACTAGAGGTGTTCATCCTTATCTATTTACTTTTATCCCAATTAATGTGCTAGATTGGTCTTCTTCTTCTCCTAGAAGTCTAATCCAATATATTCAAATTTTATTTGTTTCTTTCCTTATTGGGCTTGAACTGTCTTGATACTTATCCATTTGTAACTTGTACTTGTCTATATTAGAACGATGACAAACTAGGCTTCAATAGTTAGTCTAGCAACTTAAATTGGGACTAAGCTAGTGAGATTTCAAGCTAACTATCTTAAATGTAGACCACTTCATAGGAATTTTGAGGAGTTATTTTTGAAAATTATATTACCGTGTGTGTTTGTCCCATAGTTTAAGTATCAGACAAGTTGTTAAACTGACATTGAATTCTCTAAAAATTTTCAATTGGGTGCCTATCACATGTAATTGGTCAAGCTAAGCTAATACTATGTAACCACAAAATCTAGGACAACTCAGGTCTGTCTAACTTGACTTTAGCCTGAGTTATTGTTGCAACAAAAACTATTTTAGTGGAAGCAAATAAAATCTTAAATAAAATGGCTAGAGCTACAACAAGCAACAAATTCAATGTATTATACTATTTAAAATTCTCAATTCACATAAAAAAGCTAGAATCTGATTTAAAAAGATAAAAATATACCGCAGTTATGAACCTTAGGTTCTAGCTTTTAACATTAATTGTTCCCAATAACTATGACCTTATTTGCTAGCTATGATGTCTAAAGAGACTCACAGTTTCTCTTCCTCTCTCTCTTTCTTTCTTTCTTTTTTTTTTTTTTTTTATTATTTTGGCCAAAAGATAGAGAAGCCATACATCAATAGCTGAAACAAAGTTGTAATTTTTCTCAATGTTGGTGTCTCTATGTTTAAACACACTCCCACTTTGATGCATTTCATTTGTTCTACTATATCTAATCTTTTCATCTCATCAACTTTTAACGCAAAATGTCCTACCATAACAATTATTTGCTTACCTCGATTGCCAAGGGGCCATCCATAAATCTGGACCCAATACTTGCACAAAAGAAAGGTGATTGCATAACTTAGGGTTTAATAGTACTTCAAGAATATTTGAAAGACATTAATGTCTGCCATGCGAACTTCTGATGCTATTACTCGCATATTGAGTAGTGCATCCTTCAAACTGTTCCAAAACACTCAGTTAATTTCTAACTTTTCACGCCTTTAACTTTGTTGCCAGTTTCGATTTTGATACGTTTTGCTTCTGAGTCAGTAAGTGATATCCGGCCATAGAACTGCTGTATTTCTTCTTCCATTTTTAGTGTTTTCACTCTGACCTTGTCTCCTTAGTGTGGGTGTCCTCTTAGATAAGCCATCATGGAAAGAGAGAAGATGATACCTTTCACTTTTGTCCACTTGAACGGTTAAAGATTTAATAAAAGAAAGTAAACGGGGTTGGTAGGTAAGTATGTAGAAAGATACGGTAGGTAGCTAGGTGTAGTTTCCACCGAGTTGAGTGATCTAGGCTATCTTTTAGAAGATTTTTCTTCATCATGAGCACCGACAAACTTACTTAACCAAGAAGCTCATGACTGCTAGGGAAAAGTCTTCTACCATTCAACTGCTGGAGTGTATCACTATAATCTATTTGTGCATCATACTACACAATATTTAAAATTATATATAATTATTAAATTGACATTTCTTTATACATATGTCTATGGTTAATTAATTTAGTTATATAATAACTGCATATTAAAAAATTTTATTTGAGTTATCAATGGATATGGTTGATGTAGAGGTGGAAATCTAACTAATCCAATTTATCCCTTAAATCAAATATAATTCACATGTGATTGGATTTAAGTCAATTTGGTCTAGTGATATAAATTGAGCTTTTGCATATATTTAAATTTATCTTATAAAGCATATTTAATTTATAAATTAAATGAAGTATGTAAATAAATTATATGGAAGCTAAATTATAAAGCATTAGATAAGAATCACACGAAATAAATATGTTTTAAATAGCGAAAGTACATTAAATTATATGTTATTATATATGATGAGTGTAAATTTTGAAAAAAAAAAAAAAACCCAACCAATGACAGTGTAATACAGGTTACAACTTAAATTAATAAGGTATAAAATTTAACTTAACCAAATCAACCTATTTAACATGACACAAGTGACATCTCCATCTAGAGTCAAAATGGCAGTGGCTTGAAGAGTTTGGCATGGGGTTGGTTTAGAGCCAAAACTTGAGCCAAAGTCCAAAGATGGTGCTGGCTTTGTTTTGTTTTGTTTTTTTTTTTTCTACTATGATTATAGTAATAATTGTAATTATAAATAATTAAATTTTAATTATATCTATTTAATTTAATTAGACATTATATTTTTATCTTTTTATTAATTTAAATTTAAATTATTAATGTAACATTTTTATAATTAATATAATGTTTTTTGGATATTTAATATTGTATTTTTAATTTCTATAATGTATTATTTTTAAGTTAAGATAAAAATATAAATTTAATATATTAATTAATTAATTACTAATTAATTAATAGGTAATTAGTAATTAATAAATAACAATTTATTAATTTTAATTAATTATTGTATTATTAATTACTTATTTAAAATTTTTAGGGTATTATTTATTATTTATTGATTAATTAATAACTAAATATAATATTAAGTAAATATATAAAATAGAATATATATATAAATATATATTTTTTAAAAATAGCAGAAGAGAAAATAAAAAAAGATGAAAGTTATTATAAGAATATCTCTGTAAAGAGAAAAATAGGGTAAATGAGTTAGAAAATAAGTTATGTGTTGAAATAACTTTAAAATAAAGTACAAATTGGGGACTTAATTCCAGATTGAAGTTACTAGTAGCTTTTTCTCTAACCTATTTACTCTATTTTTTCTCTAAAAAAATATTCACAAAATATTATTTTTATCACTTTTTCACATTAATTTTTAAATATATATTTTTATACATAAATTCTATTTCACATATTACAATAATAAAAATGTAAAATAATAAATAGTATAAAACAATAAATAAAAATAACTAAAAAATTAAATAATTAAAATTTTAAAATAAGTTAGTATTAAATTTAGTAAAAAATAAGAGATTTTGTTAAATGAAATCAATGTAATTAATTTTTTAATTATAACTATATTTATAATTATAAAAAGAAAACATAAAAATAAAAAAAAATGAAAACATACCAGAAAAATTTACTAAAAAGAAAAGCATACCAAGCATACTACCAAACAACATCCAACCACGGCTGAAATGATATTAGTTAGAGAGCTCTTAAAATGACTTTGGGTTGGATTACTCCAACTCTATTGCATACATGGTAAAAATGGTGAGTGCCTTATTTTTACTTTTTTCAATATTTTTTAGAAAATAGTTAAAAGTATAATATGGATAATATAATATAAAAAGATATATAATATTAAAAATAATATAATAAATTCTAAAAAAAATTGATATTTAAAAGTAGTTAGCTATAAGGGCCCGTTTGGTACACAAAATGGGATAAGATTATTTTGGTGGAATAAGATATGATGAGATAGAATATGATAAAAATATTAATTTTTTTT
>JAJIYU010015480.1:0-12668 GCA_030144865.1 Tinospora cordifolia
TATATATATATATATATATATATATATATTAAAAATGTCACACATAAATATATCAATTAATATATATGCATGTGGCTATACCAATTAATCAAATAAATCATACATGCATACATATAAATAATTGGGGTATAACACTACTTCTTATAGGTCCACTTATACCTATTTTGTATCATTCTCTCTATAATTTCTCATTTTATTTGATGACTTGTGTACCCAAAATTTAGTTTCTTAAATCTTTATTGAATAATGAAATTTGAATAATATTTTTTTAATTAATTATTTTATTTTATTTTTAACCAATATATGTGTATTCTATGTAGACATATACTTGATTTTATTGAGTTTTTTATTAAATAAATTCTAATATTTCCCAATAACATTTTTAGGTCTTCAAATAATGTTTTATTTTGTGTAAATTATTCACAAGTCACTTTTATTTGTGTACATGCGTCAGTATTTAGGTGAAATGGTCGTTTTACCCCTAAGTGATAAAATTACCATTTTACACCTGAAGGTTAAACTTTACCTTATAGGCCTAAGAATTTCTCTTGATTTTTTTAGTCTTGAGATTTGAAATTTATGTATTTTCAGTATTTCATTTTATGTTTATTTACTTTAATTATTATTTAAAAAGTTTCATAAATTCTTGGGGTATTACATTCACTCAGATTTGTAATTTGTTTATAGGTGAAAAATGACACTCATCATGAACTCAATGCCCAATTCTTTCTCTGTGAGAATAAGAAAGTGAATTTGGCATCATGATTTATCACAACTTACTTTGTAAAAGTAACGTCACGACCGACACATAATACCATATACCCTATACCCACGTATATAATACTATGTCAACTTCTTACACTCTGAACTACTCAATATCCATAAAAATTTTGATAGAGCCTCTCATAAAACTTTGACTTATCCCAAAGAAAAATCATCACCATACTTTATAACATTTTCTCAATCCACTAATTTATAACAGATAATATTCAACATACTATCATCAATCATAATTCATAATCTAAAATCTACGAGTGTTCTACGTTCTTAACTAGTTAAATAGATCTGAATCCCTCTGGTGATATTACATATACTGTGATAATTATAATTATATAAAAATATAACCCACAAAATAATTAAGCTTACGCATACAACAGTAATTGAGAGTCACCTACTCTTCTCTCGCTGGCCTCTTCCTTTTCCTATCTGTTTCTGAAATATTAAAGATAATAAGGGAGCAACAACATGTCCAGTGAATAATCTTTATCTATGACATTTAAATGCATTTAAATAACCATGCAAGCAATTAAATTAAATAAAACATTTAAAATTGTCATGCACATTCAAACATATATAAATGCATGCAACATAGTGATCATGTTATTTTTAATGCATCATTTAGTAAACACATGCACATCAACATCTTTCAAAAGTAGAGTCAGTCTCACTTCTTATCTGGCTTGGGCAATAGTAGACTGTACCTCTAATTATCACCTACTCCACAATCATTTCAAGGATTATCACATAGAAAAAGACTAATATTTTTTATAGCTCAGTCTCATATGGATTATTACATAAGAAGTATTATTCCTCATGGCTCAGTCCATCAAAACGATACTGTATTTTAGAACTGTTCTTGCAAATCTAAAACACGCTACCGTGTAAATACAGTTTCATTAATTCCAAATCAAATGCAACAAATGTCAATGCAAATAACATGCTTACATTCAAATCATTTTTATATTTACAATACCAAATAAATACCCAAAATAAAGAAATACTCATAGAAGACCAACAACTTAACCCACTGGACATTTATTTCACTTTCTGCTATGATGACTAGTATCTCCTAAATTTATTGTAAAATTCAATAACACATAATCTATCGTTTCATATATTGCATCAATTCTTATTTAATAAAAATCAAAGGTTTTGACATAATATCACCATTTACATAATATTAGAATTAATTATTACTTACAAAAATTACTGTCCAATCAATTCTCAGTATTCATTACAAAATCTATGTTTTGACCAAGCACAATTCTGGCAACCCACTTCATAAAAGTGACGACACAACTGACACATAATATCATATATGCTACACCTACGTATATAATACTATGTCAGCCTATTACACTCAAAACTACTCAATATCTACAAAAAAAAAAATTCGACAGAGTTTCCCCTAAAATTTTGGCTTATCTCAAAGAAAAATCATCACCTAATAAACATTTTATTAATCCACCAGTTTATAATAGATAATATTTCACAAGCTATCATCAATCATAACTCATAATTCATAGTTTACAATGTTCTACACTCCTAACTAGTAAAACAGATCCAAATCCCTCCGGGGATATTACATATACTATGATAATATAATTATACAAAAATACAACCCACAAAAATAATTAAGCATGCACACCCAAGAGTAATGGAAGAGTCGTCTATTCTTCTCACACTGACATTTTCCTTTTCTATCTATTCTTGAAATGTTGAAGATAATAAGCGAATGATAACATGTCCAGTGAATAATCTTTATCTATGACATTTAAATGTATTTAAATAATCATGCAGAAAATTAAATTAGATAAAACATTTAAATTTGTCATGCATATTTAAGTCATACATATATACATTCAACATAGTGATCATGCTATTTTCAATGCATTATTTATAAAACATATGCACATCCACATCTTTCAGAACTAAAGTCAGTCTCACTTCTTTTCAGGCTTGGACAATAGTAGACTGTACCTCTAATTATCACCTACTCTACAATCATTTCAAAGATTATCATGTAGAGAAATGTCGATACTTTTCATAGATCAGTCCCACGTGGATTATTACATAAGAAGTATTATTTCTTATGGCCTAGTCTATTGAAACAATACTGTATTTTAGATCTGCTATTGCAAATCCAAAACATGTTGCCGTGTGAATACAATTTCATGAACTTCAAACCAAATGCAATAGATGTCAATACAAATAACATGCTTACATTCAAATCAATTTTGTATCTACAATGCCATATAAATAACCAAGATAAAAAAATACTCATAAAATAACAACTAATCCTGTTGGACACGTAATCCACTTCTTGATATGATAATTAGCCACTTCCAAATTTACTGTAAAATTCAGTAATATATAATCCATCATTTCATAGATAATATATATTTTCATTTGCATTAGTTCTTATTTAATAAAAATCAAAGGTTTTGACATGATATCACTGTTCACATAATACCAGAAATAATTTTTACTCATCAAAATTACTATCTAACCAATTTTCAATATCCACTCCCAAAATCTAAGTTCAAATTCATTACAATTATCTTATCACAAAAACAATTTATATCCACAAATCAAATTCAATTTATTTGTATAAAGAATTTCTAGCGTATTTATTTTTCATATTTAATTCGACACATGTATCAAACCTCACGTATTGTCGCACATTAACACGAATAGTCTCAATAACCTTTAAAATTAATTTTCAGCTCATATACCATATTTTTATAACAAAAAATAAATAAATAGGCTTCTCAAAGATATTTTTACTAATTTTTTCTAATTTTCATAAATACCTCAAGTGGTCAATTATTCACCAAAAATCCAATTGATATATAAAATTCATAAATTTGGTGTCGATGGGTACAAATTTGAGTTCTTTACATTCTTATGAGTTTTAATCAAAGTTTTATTATGGTTTAACATACCTAAAAGTACATCCAAAGTTTATTTAACTTTGAATATTTATTTTGATGTTTACAAAACAAATAAATGAAAACTAACCACATATTCAGGATCTACGTATCATCAAGAGTGTATTGGTATAATTTTTACTGAGTCTTACTTATGGTGGAGGAATGCCCCATTTTGGGTATTACTATAAAATACTCCCTATAGTAAAAATTATACCTCTAGGTTCGTAGTACTCGGCTTATCTAGCATTTTTGTAATAATAATTGAGAAAAATGGCTTACCTGTGTAACGAATCAATCGAAAATTCAAATTTTTCTCCTTTCCATTTCCCTTTCTTGTTCAATTTCTATCTCTAGATTTTGTTTTACTATTCTGGTCATGCAAAATACAAAGAATGAGTTGAGGAAGATCACTCTACCACACACTTAATTCACATATTTTGTCAAACGAAATTACCCAATTACCCCTACATTTTAACACCCACTATCACACATTTATATACCTTCACGTGGCCTAAATTCATCCACCTATCCTACATACTATACACTTACATATTATATTATACCTCATTCTTGAGCAATTTAGTATGTATACATATTATTTCTTTATATATATAGGTATATTTAACCCAAATTACACCCACATTATTGTATATTTTTATTATTCAACTCTAAATATTTATTTTGGTATCTATAGGACAAATGAACAAAAACTAACTACATATATGAGATCTACGTATTGCTACGAGTGTATTGATATAATTTTTGCTGAGTTTTACTCACAGTGGGGGAAATACTTTATTTTTGGGTACTACTATAAAACACCTTTTACGGTGAAAATTATACCCCTAGGATCGTAGTACTCGGCTTATCTAGCATTTTTGTAATAAGAATTGAGAAAAATAACTTACCTGCATGTCGAATTCGTCAAAAAATCAGATCTTCTCCTTTGTTCTGTACCTCATTCATCTGGTTCTTGCATTCTGCATCCTGTAAAGAATGAAAAAAATGGATCATGCTTCATTCTCCACCGCCCCACGTCTAAAACATATACACTTGTCAAATGAATTCACTCAATTGCCCCTAACCACTTAACCCATGCATATGTTGCCAATTTAACCCAATTACCTAAATGTCATTCTCTTAACAAATATAAATGTTGCCAACTATCTACTCTCTTGCAACCCACCATATGAAAATATCTATTACAACCTCACTTTCCACTTATCTCATTCGCCACACCATTTCCACTTAGTAAATATATACATACATACATGTATACATAAGATGATCAAAATAACTCTTTTGACGTTCTTGGACTTTTTTTTTTAATTTTGCCTAATCTGCTTAATCTTTTCTTTGTGATCTACAATAATTTCTGGCCCCAACAATTGTGATTTCCCAACTTCATATCAGCAAGTTGAAAATTTGCACGGTTGACCATATAAAGCCTCATATGGTGTCATGTCAATACTAGCCTGATAGTTGTTATTATAAGCAAACTCACACAGAGATAAATATTTATTCCAAGCCCTACCAAATTCTAATATACACGATTTGAGCATATCCTCTAACATCTGAATCACCTTTTTAGTCTAACCATTGGTTTGTGGGTGAAATGCTATGCTGAGATGCAGATGGGTACCAAATCGAGAGTATATAACTTGCCAAAATCTTGATGTAAACTGTGGATTTCTATCCGATACAATAGACACAGGCACCCCATGCAATCTTACAATTTCTCGAATATATAATCTGCTCTGTCGATCTATCGAGTATCTGTGTAACACCTCAACCTCCTAGAAACAGATTTAAGCTTAACCACAAGGTGAGGTGGGTCCTATGTTACATTTGTAAGTACACAACTTGCATCTGAATTCCTTTGTTCTAACACATATTGAAATCTTTCATGAATACGGTTTTCATTGTGCTTAATATTCAATTCAACAAATACAATAAATGGAATACTTCAAACTCTTTATTTATTCAAATAAAATAAAGAAACTTACATTCTTAAATTAAATCATAAACTTGAGTACATAACTCTTTAATTAAAAATAAAAATTCAGCAGAAATCTAATAAAACAAAACTTGGCAACATGTCTTTACATTGAATAAAAGAAAATAGAAGCTTTCAAAACATAGCTACTATCAAATTTCTATTGCCATCATATTCAATTTCCTAAAAATGTTAAAAAGAGAGGGGGTGAGCACATAGTCTAGTGGATCATCCATCAAACAACTAGCTTATTATTTTAAAATCTCTAACACATCCAAATTCATACACTTTCAAACATTAAGTGATTCATACATCAAATTGGTTCAAGTTGATGTTATGACTGAAAGGGATTTTACTCCGTTGATGTTCTTAATTTAGATACCGCTCTTTAGGGTGGAAAACCATTTCTTTGTTACTTTCCATTGGATGCCACATACTAAGTATCCCTTAGTTGCACTTTGCAACCACACACTCCAAACATGTGTTAAGAACACCCATAACACCTATATGAGTCACCATGATAGTACGTGGTTCTTATCTTCACTTTCTTATGTTTAAGATCACGTAATCGTAAAAGAAATTGAGAATATACATTTCAGAATCTTAAACAACTAAGAAAGCATAAAAACGTTATATGACATGCTTGAAACTTTGAAAAAAAATCCTAAACATGGATTCTAAGCATGACATGCTCTGATGAGTGATTAAAAGATAAAAACATGCTAAACTGAAATTAAAACATGATTAAATATGGTGAAAACGAATATTAAATATGCTAAAATCTAAAACTACACATGCATGAACAACTAGGAATTCAAAATAAGAAGCTAGTGTTTTAGAAATCCCCTCCACCTCAATCCGAGTTTCTTGTTGAATCCGGTAGAGGTTTCCCTTATCTATCACTTTCAGAAATTCAAGAACTTCAAGAATAAGAAAAGAAAGCTATAAATCCTAACTTCTCACTGAAATTGAAAGCAACAACAAAGAAGGTGAGAAGGGGTTGCCAAGAAGAAGGCTAGAACAAACAAAGAGGAGGATTTCAACTCTTGCTTTGGGATGAGAAGAATGAGAGCAACTAGAGGGGTTTATATAGATTTTCAAGAGCACAAGGGGGGACTTTTTGGGCAAGATCACAAGAGAACCTTTCCATACATATCTAAGATGTTTTTGCATGATTTGGGCAAGTGTGCTCATGGTTTGGGCAAGTGTGCCCATGGTTTGGGCAAGTGGGCCCACTAGGATTCCTATTCCAAAGATATGAGTACGATTTTGTTTCCTAACCAAGTGTGAATACAAAATGGGTCTAGATTTTGTTCTAATTCAGTTGGGGCATCCATATAGAATCAGATTTGGACACTTAACAACTTTCCTTTGCTTGTTCTTGCTTGGTCATCACACAAACATGCATAGAAACACTTCTAATTTTGGCGTTTTTGATTAGGGAATTGTTTCCTTGAGCAAAGGTGGCTGGTGAGTACATGATCAGACTTGAGGGACACAAGATCAAGGTCTTAGGAATCCTAGAAAACTCTCTTAATTTAGAATTTGGCACATGTGGAGCACACACACATGGTGTAGACATTTTTAGGGTGCATGGGTACACTTGATCATTTATCTTGGTACATGGGACCACTTGCCTTGGTCTCCAACCATGGGGAAAATTCTCATAGGTGTGGTGTACTGAATCATTTGCATGGTACATAGGATCATTTTGTATCGATTCAAATAATCAACACATCCCGTGGAGCTTTGGGTAGGGTGAGGGTGCACATGATCATGGTGTTCCACCCATATGTGACTTGTACATGCTTGGGGTGGCCATGACTTCATGGGTTCACAAAAATGAAATAAAAATTATGATTCATAACCTCTAGGTTTAAAATTACATGAACTTAATGCAAATTTTAAGATATGGTTTGGCCTAAGGTGATTTTTCCTAAAAAACTTTCCTTATTTAAGATCCACTGAGGTCACTAAGCAAATGAAAATCGAAATATTGGCCACTTGTCTTGATTTTTGGACATGTCATTCATTTTGTTAGTTCATGTTATTCCGTTTCATTTTGATTCCCTGAGGTACCCTAAATGTCAATTCTTTCCAAATTGACCCCCTGAAGGGCTTTGGGAAACGAAAACCTTAATCTTGACCAATTTTTCTAATTTTTGGATATGTTGTCCAATTAGTTGGTTCATGTCACCTTACTTCGTTTTAGGTTGTTTTGCGTCCCTAAGGGTCACCAAATGAGACTTTTGAAAACCTATCAAATTTAGCCTCGAAATGAGTCCGATTTCATTTTACACCCAATTTCATTGAATTGATCTTGAATTTCATTTAATCAAACACAAAACTTTTAGGGTATTACAATATGGTGTTCGTCGAAAGAAAATGTGCAGACTTAGTCAACCGGTCAACAATAACCATATGGCATCATATCTACCATGAGAATTAGGTAGTTCTGTAATGAAATCCATAGTAATATGCTCCTATTTTCGCTCTGGAATGGGTTGGGGTTGCATTTGACCTCTAGGTCTTTGATGCTTAGCTTTTACTTGTTGTCACATACTAAATTTTTTCACATACTCGACTATATCTTTCTTCATCTTGTGCCACCAAACTATCTCCTCTTCATATCATGGTACATTTTAGTAGATCTTGGATGAATAGTATACTGAAAATCTATGTGCCTTTTCAAGCAATGCTACCCTCAACTCCCTATCAACAAGTATCCATAACCTTCCTTAATAATGCAACACACCATTAGAGTCTTTCTGCCAGTAAACTCTATTTGCACTGTCAACCTAAGTTTCATACATCGTCAAATCAAGATCATGCTATTATAACTCCCTGGTCTTTTGAATATGAGAGTCTGTCAGTTGAATGTGATCTGAACACATATATCAACATATGGATCTATAGAGAGAATACTCATCATAGTCATTCTCTCCAAAGTCGACATTCCTAGGTTATTTGGAAAGCTACCACACTAGTCTCTACTCATTTTCTACTCAGTGCATCTGCTACAGCATTGGCTTTCCCAAGATGATATTCCAAAGTGAAGTCATAATCCTTCAGGATTCCAACCATCTACGCTGTCTCATATTCAGCTCATTCCAATCAAACAGATATTTCGGACTCTTATGATTAGAATACATTATAAACCTCTCTCCATACAAATAATGTCTCCATAGTTTCAACACAAAAACTACTGCTACTAACTCTAGATATGTATAGGATAATTTTTCTCATGCACCTTTAGCTGTCTAGATGCATAAGCGATCACTCGACCTTTCTGCATCAACACACCTCCTAAACTTGTCAGTGCTGCATCTGTATATATTACTAATTCTTTTCCAAGCTATGGAAGTACTAACACAGGAGCAGTAATCAACTTCTTCAACTCTATGAAAACATTTTCACATGTTGAGGTCCACACAAATGGTACATTCTTCTAAGTTAGCTTGGTGAGTGGAGCAACTAATTTAGAGAAACACTCTACAAACTTTCTATAATAGCCAACTAAACCCATAAAACTATGAATCTCGGTCATTGTAGTTAGTCTTGGCCAATTGATAAGAGCCTCAACCTTAGCAAAATCAACTGAAATACCCTCTGTTCTTATTACATAACCCAAAAATTTTACTTCGTCCAACCAAAACTCACATTTGTAGAATTTAGCATACAATCTATGCTCTCTTGAAGTCTTCAAAGTGATATGGAGATGTTGTTCATTATCTTCTCGAATCTTGGAATATATGAGGATATCATCAATAAACACAATAATAAAATGATCAAGATATAGCTTAAATACCCTTTGTATTAAATCCATAAACATAGCAAGAACATTAGTTAATCCAAAAGGCATCACAAGAAATTCATAATGACCATATCTTGTTCTAAAAGCAGTCTTTGGCACATCTTTTTCTTGAACCCTTAATTGATGATACTCGGGTCTCAAATCAATCTTAGAAAAAAATTTGGCACCATTCAATTGATCAAACAAATCATCAATGTGTGGCAAAGGATATTTATTCTTTTTAGTCACCTTATTCAATAGATGATTATCAATACACAACCGTAAGCTTCCATCCTTCTTCTTTACAAACAATATAGGTGTGCCCCAAAATGACATACTTGGGTTAATAAACCCTTTGGTCATCAACTCATCTAGTTGCACTTTAAGTTCTTGCAACTCTTTTGGTGTCATTAGATATGGAGGAATGAAAATAGGCTTAGTACTAGACAACAATTCAATAATAAAATCTATCTCCCATTTAGGTGGTAACCCGGACAAATCATCTAGAAACATGTCAAGGAATTCACAAACTACATAATATCAGTTAACTGTATGCCTTTTGTCTTTTCCACCATTGAGCACATAGCAGCCAACATTCCTACTTCTTCACCAGTAGCCATATGACCTCGAGTAGGAAGTTGTGAAGATGTCATACCTGTATACCCAAGTGAGGGTTGACCTGGTATCTGAAAGACTACTCTTTTAGAAAAGTAGCAACACAAGCATAATAAGCCACTAACCAATCCATGCCTAGAATAACATCAAACTCCAAATATTCTATAACTCTAAGACTCACAATTATTTCATGACTGTCATATTTTACCACACAATCTTCACACACTATGTTTGGATATATTCTTTCCCCAGGTGCTATTATCAAAATCAAAGGTGTGCTAGTCCTAACAGGTGACAAATGCAATCTATCTACCATATGTTTAGTAATAGATGATAAAGTCGATCTAACATCTATCAAAACATACATAGGGGTATTATAGATATCAATAATACCTTTAATGAGCTTTTGCTAGAATCAAGATCAGGCTCTATTACTGTTCTAGCCTATTCATGTTTCCCCGCCGTAGTTCCACCTCCCTAGATAGTAAAAGGTCTCTGGGGTGCAGACTGTGGACACTGAAAGTCTCTATGTCCTGGCATCCCACACCTAAAGCAAATAAATGGTGGTCTACCTGATCTAGAAGCAGAAGATGCAACTTGAGATCCTTTACCTCATGCTGTAATACCCTAAAAATTTGGTACGGAATAAAATGGAACAATTCAAAACAAGTAATCCCCATTTAGGTGAACTTGGGTGAGAAATGAGACCGAGTTCGTTTTAGAGATAAATTTAGCAGGTCCCAGACCTTCATTTAGTAAACCTTAAGGGCCCAAAATGACCTGAAATGAAATGATATGGCATAAACTGCTTGATTTGAAAACATATTAGAAAATCAATTCATTTGTTCAAAATTAAGTTTCATTTGCTTAAGACTCTTCAGTGGATTCTAAATAAGGAAAGAAAATTTGGATAACCCTAGCCAAATAATAGTTTGAAATTTTTATTATTTTCATGTGAACCCAAAAATATATGATAAAGGCTTCAATTCCTAGCCAATTATGAAATATAAATTTTTATTAAATTCATGTAGACCCAAAAATATATGGGTGATGATCATGGGTGATCACATACACCACACCCTACCCAAATTACATGGGATGTCTCCATTGTTTGAAAACCATGAAGAATGATTTTATGTGCCAAATATATGATCATGAATAATGATTTTAGAAACCATTAAGAACGATCTCATGTATACATAAACATTTATCATGTACACCATGCGCCACTTAGGCAAAAATGACTAATATATGTGTGTGTGTGTACACATGTGAACAACCCACATAGAAGTTTGCAAATTCTAATTTATGCTCACAAGAGAAACCCTAGCCGTCACAAACAAAGAAGAAACCAAAAGTCAGAAATGGGAAAGTTACCTAAACAAAAAGATGCTCTAATCTTGGCGCCAACTAAGGGAAAGACTATGATAACCCTCATGCAAAAAAACCCTAGCCGTCTCCTTATGGGTTGTGCGCAAAACCTAGCCACCACCCTTGTGAGGAAACCTTAATCCAAGGTGCCCAAACCGTGCCCCCTTGTGCTTTGAAAATCTATATAAACACCCCTAATGCACTCATTCTTCTTTATTCCAAAGAAAGAACATACTAGTTCCTCTTAATTTTCTTAACCCTTTTCTTGGCAACCCTTTTTTCCCTCTCTTGTGTTCTTGAGTGATTTTTAGTGAGAAGTTAGGATTTTAGATTATTTTTACATTCTTGAAGTGCATAGAAGAAACAAACCTCTGTTGAATTTTTGAGAAAACGCTTCTTAAAGTGGATGAGATTTCCTATACTTCTACTTTGCTAGTTTAAGTTTCTAACATGTTCATGCATCTTTTATTTTCATTTTAGCATATTTAGTTTCAGTTTTCAACATGTTTAATCAGGAAGCATGCTATGCATATTAAATTCAGTTTATCATGTATGCATATTTTAAGTATTTATGATACCATGCCATGCCTAGTTTCTATGCTTAGGTTTGATTTGAATTATGAAACATGCTATGCATTGTTTTCATGCTTTTTGAATATTTTATTCTTAATTTTATTATTCTCATTTTAGATTCATGAATATGTGAGAATAAGTTTAAGACTTTGAAGTTTATGAACCATGTATTGCCATAATCGTCTGAGTGATGCTATGGGTGTTCTTTTGTAACACCCCAACCCCTGCATCTTTAAGCATTGGATACGACCACCATTCTCTTGACTGTGGACTAGACCAAATGGCGGGTCAGGTTGGTGTTACATTTACAAGTGACACACACTTGACTTTCTTTCTATTTCAATTATTTCATGCCTTACTCGTATTTAACAGTACATGACTTAAATTTAGGAATTTAATAAGGCAATAATATAAGAAATAACTGAAATTCATAAGCTCAATTAATTAAATAAGATTGAGTACATAATTTGATCTTGAAGAAAAACTTTTACAGTAGAAGATTCAAAACTTGGGCAACATGCCCTTACATAGAAATTAAAAACTTTTTAAATAAAAAAACCTAACTAATTTTCATGGTCTTCATGTAAATCAATTACCTGAAAAATAG
>JAJIYU010015481.1:0-12647 GCA_030144865.1 Tinospora cordifolia
TATAAATATATATATTATTTATAATTGCATTCTTAACGTGGAAGCAGAGGCATACACGCTTCAGTATGATGCTCCAGCGGTTTTGGCTCGGCTTCTAGAAAGCAATCTTCAGCAAATTAATGAAGCGTCTTGGAACGAAAATAATTACGTGGCATTAAGATAAGTTTTAATATTACTGAAGGGTTGAGCGCAAGAAAGGATATTGTGAAAACTGTGCACGTGGAGAGACATGCAAGAAACATAATATAAAATTAAAGGACTAAGTAGTCAATTTCAAATAAACAATAATTAATGAATGAACACTTTTGGAAGGAACATCTTATCAGCGAGTTTATTGGAGCCAATTTTGACTAGCAATGACAGGGAAAGTTGAGAGTGACCGCACTCAAAAAATGAAAGTGGCTAAAATGACCTTAACTTAATTGCCAAGTTAATTACGTCATCAGATTAGATTACAGGCAGCAATTTATATTTTTACATCATAAACGAGACGAATCCGACTCTTATATTAAAAATGTAAACTCAAACTCAACCTTCTTTATTAGCTATATCTTGTATCTATGTAACTTATTTATTTTTTATAATTAAATTCTAAAATTATTTTTTATAAACAATATTAATAAAATATAAAACATATTAAAAATAAGTTAAATTTTTAAAAAAATTATTTTTAAAACAATAAAAATTGTATTATCAATAAATTAATAAAATATATTAATTTTAAATTAACTTATTTATAATTTGTCACTTAACTTATTCATAGTCGTCTTAAACGTGTTATTTTTTAGTTTATCATGTTAATTTGTTTATGATTCAAATTCAATTGTATTTAATCGTATTTGACCTATTTTGGCTCAAACCTGTTTATGTTAAACCCAAATCCATTAACTTCGTGCTGTATTTCGATCGGTTATCGTGTTGTGTATCGTAACCGAAAAAATGATAATCGAATTCTTAAAGAAAAATTATTAGAAAAGTGATAAATATAAATTTTAAAAAATAAGAATGCTATATTATTATGTTTGTTAAGTATGAAAATCTTACAAAATTTTTCTGAAAATATTATATCGTTGTATTTGCTAATGGATTACTCATAAATTAAAGATAATGAAATAACTTTGTCATAAAATATTGATTAAGTAAAATAATAAAACTAATCTTGTTAAAATGATAATATTTAAAAATTTAAAATTTATCATTAAACATATTAAAAATAAATTTTAAATAACAAACTTTTGTAATTTTATAAAAAAAAATTGAACTGGTTTCAACAAAATAATATAATTAGTTATGTTAAACAAATAAATATATTGTTGCAAAAAAATAAATCTATATTTCCAAAAAAAAATAGTATTATTAAAATAAACAAAAGCTCAAATAATAAATCAATTTGTTCAAATAATACAATTAATTAGAAATAAAGTAGCAACTTTAGTTTTTATTGATTGTAATAAAAGAATAATAATAATCTGTTTTTAAAACAATCAAATGAATATCCATGAAAAACATAAAAACTACGATTATTAATAAAAAGTTAATACAAATGATATATTTTAAATAAAATAATAATATAATAAAAATAAGAAACTTTATTTTAATTAAAAATGATGAAACTATTTTTTGTTGATGATTATAGACTTAGTTATGATGCAAAAAATAACAATAACATTATTTTTTAAAATAATAAAATGAATATCTTATACAATAGTATAACAAATATCGTTATATGTACATATATAAATACATTATCAACAATATAAAAGATAAATACAAATAATTATCAAATAATGAAGTTTTTATTGAAAAAAAAACTTTATTTTAATTAAATTAGTAAACAAATTTATTGGTCCTAAATAAGCATGAAAAGACTATTTTACAAGATAAGAAATTATTGCTACAATAGAATATTAGAATTAAATAAATTTTTAAATAAAAAATATTTCATGAGAATACAAACTTTATTTTAATTAAAATAATAAAAATCATGTTATGTTAGATTGAAATCCTAAAGGAATCACTTTCCTACCTTTCATAACCCAATCTTGGGCCCACAGGACCTCCACACTTGTGTTTTTTCAGTAGTGACTCACTAGGTATTATCCCCTCTCATTGGCGACGGATCAATGGTAGCAGATTTCATAAAATCTATGTACTTAAGCTCCAGGTCGTGGGTTTGAAACTCCGTAGAGGCGAAAAACCCCTAAGGGAAAGGAACAATACCTTATGAGTTACCACCGGAAAGCACAGGTGTGGAGGTCATGTGGTATTAAAATTTTGGTGTGACACTATCCCTAAGGCCACGTTTGTTACATAGGATAAGACAAAAAATTATCCTAATCCAGCGTTTGAGGCTATATAGGATAGGACAAAAAATTGTTCAGGCCCACTTATTTATCTTATGTTGGTGGAAACTCAACTCTACCATTTTTAGTGGGATTGAGTTATTCCACCCTAAATTTTTTTTTTTGACTTTTATTTAAAAAATATATATATTTTTAAAAATTTTTATATCTCATTTTTATCTCATTCTATTCTATCCACCAAAATAATTTTATTTCATTCTGTGCATCAAATGGACCCTAAAAGTTGAAATTAGTGAACCAAATATAAATCCACTTCCAATACTACCTAACACCAAACACCAAGTCATATATACTATTTTTAAAATTTTCAAATTCCTTAACACCCTCTCTAAAATTTTTGAATTCCTAAATTATCATTCTCTCAAAATAAATGTATCACATCTCTCCTTCTTAAGAGGCCCTAGCTTTCTCCTCGTACATCTTCACTATTACTCTAATTTGTTGTTTACATTCCTAATTTTTGTATTGCACTCTCAAGTTAAAGAATACTATAATAAGAGAACAGAGTTTTTCAAGGTGACCTGAAATCAAACGTGAGTTTTTGCCCTCAATAGTTTTTAAATATTCAATTACTTAAATTAGTAAAATAAAATCGTATTTTATTATTTTTTGTTGCTTGTATGCATCTTGATACATGATATGGAGTTTTGTAAATGATTATAGTATGTTTTCTATGAAAGGAAAGGAGAATGATTTCAGTATGTTTTGTAAATGATTTTATATGAGAGTTGGTCACGCAAGCCTGAGTAGGGTTAGTCATGCATCACTAACCGATACTAAATATAGTTAGGATGCATGATTGACCCTTACCAATTGTGTTTTTCATATTATTTTTAGTCAATATCTAATTAATTTAGGTTGTACGAAGAAGATGCATGGTACAATACTTTGTTAAAGGTAACACTTCTGTACTGGTGACACGGCCTATGAGAAAAAAAAAAAAAAAGGAGTATATGCACAATTGACAATTTAGTAGTCGTTATTTACATTTTTTGTGAGCAAGAACAATTAGGAGAGCAAAAAGAATTAAAAGAACAACAAGATGGCATATGCACCCAACATACTATTCAAGAGAGACATAATACCAATGAAGATGGTTGTGACCTGTCTTTTGCATGAATCTCTCACACATCCATCCGTTCTGTACAAGTTTTAAGGGCCATATTGCTTAAAAAAATACGGAATAACACTGTACATATTTAAACATAATGTAATTATGTTATAGATGAATATTTCTTAATAATTTTTATAGTTTACAATTCTTTTGATTTTTTCTGATGTGCTTACTTAGGTGCATAAATCATGGTGCACAAGTGCCAAAAAAAAAATTTCAAAAACTATTAAAAAAATCATAAATGAATTTGAATTAAATCTTTTAAACAATTACTTATACCCTTAGACCAACAATTAATCGATTGTTGCACCTGGGGAGAGATTGCAACTAAATATAAATACATTTTCACCTTTTATTTGATGGAACGATGAACGGACAAATCCAAGTGAAAGATTAATCCCATCAAGTTAAAAAGTGCATATAGACAAAAAAAAAAAAAAAAAAGTTGGAAAGCATATCCTCGCTCTTTTATCAAGTTGTATGACACATGAAATTTGCAGGATTTTGCCGATTAGATTGATAGACCAAAAGAGCAAGGTTTGAGATGAAATTGAGTAGAGTTTATTTGCAAATTGTTTGTGAAATTTAAGTTAATGACATGTTTTAAAAAAAATGTATAAATGAATGGTGCGTTATTGAAATTCTTCAGAGATTGGAATTCAAAAATGCAAACAGAGTATTACTTGTCATAATTTTTGTCAATCATGATATTAGTTTAGGGTTCTGACACGTTGAAACTACTTCCAAAACAGCAATGATTAGAGGTCTCATTTGTGTTAATTTGTTTGTGTGTTTGATATACAAAATAAGATATGATAAAATTAAATTTAATAGAGGAAGGATGTAATAAATTAAAAATGAAATTGAACAAAATAAGACAAAATAATCTCATTAGTTCATCTAATTATTTTATTTCATAATAACGAGATAAGTTGGTGGTTTTGGAATTAATTTTAATTTCATTCCTCACGTACTAAAAATAAAGTTTTTTCCATGGCTTTTGATCAATAGGAGATTGCTTGCTAACAAGTTATTGCAGTGATTGCTTCCCAAATCTAATTAACACAGAGAATTCAAAATATGTAAGCGAGTTGGTTTGCATTGAGTTTGCACAAGGATTGAATTAAGGTAGGCTAGATTGATTCAAGCAAGACTCTTAATTGTCAGACAAAAGAAGGTATTGATAAATTAATTAACTAAGAAAGAATATTGTTACTAATTTGTTCGCTAGGTTCTTTTAATTATTATAGTAATTAAATTACTTAGTGTACAGTGCCGCGTCATATCAAGATGGCGAGCTAAATTTCTCTTTTTTTTTTTTCCTTTTTTGTGCTTTTTTTTCTTTGCTTTTTGCTTTGTCGCATTTCTCTTTTTTTTTTGCCTTAAAATTATATTATTTAATATAATTAAATAATACTTTTTTTTACTATTCTTATTACTGAATCAAAATTTAAAATTATTCTATTATTTTAATTATTATAATAAATTGAAAATTTTATTATTTAAACTCTTTTAAATTATTTTAAATTATATTTTTTTAACTATTTTGATTGCTTTTTTGGTTTTTTTCCTATTCTAACTGTTTATTTTTAATAAACATGTTGTAATATATTCGTCAATTCTCTTCTTAACTAATTGTTTTGTATTTTTGGCAATAAATATAATATTTTTAAATATTTTTATAATTCATTATTTTTTAGTTTATTTAAGTAAAAATTAAAATTTATATTTAATAATTAATTGTTCTCCAGTTAAATAACTAATATTTATTTATTTAAAATTTGTGGCATATTGTTTATCATTTATTTATTAATTAATATTTAAGCATAATAATAAATAAATATGTGAAATACAATTTATGTGTTTAAGATTTATAATTTAAAAAATAGCAGAAAAGAAAATAAAAAAAGAGATAAAAAGAAACATTTGAGTGGTAAATGATGTAAATGAGTCTGAGAAGAAGTTATTATTTGTTATTGGCGTAACATCAAATAATATGAAAAATGAGCCGTAACTTGTTGATAAATAAATAAGGAACTTTATGCATGCCTTTTCATCAATTGAATAAATATATTTAAGGTTTTGTTTTTGTTTTTGGATTTTTTTTTTTTTTTTTTTGGTCCTGTCCAAGCTTGATTGATTGTGGCAAGTATTCTTAACCGTGAACTCAAGATTTTCACCTTTTCCTACAACGAGCTTCAACCGTTAAGTTTTTCTTTTCTCTTTTTGGTGTTTTGGTCTATTCTCTTGTTTTTCTAAGTTTATTTTCAATGAATTCCATCATATCAAATTCTTTTATTGTGGATCCTTTCCAAATAAAACAATAGAGTATATTATTCCAATCATCCCAATCAGTGATGTCAAAACAAACATATTATCACTGTAATAGCAATACATTCATTCTCATCACAACATAAATAGTCCACTTCATGATTGCAGTGATTCTATGAACACAACTTTATAAATCAAATTGTACATTATTATGACATATATATTATCATAATGCACGTCATTTTCATGGCATACGTATGTCACGTGTTTAAAGCATTGTATGAACTACCTTAAGCATCAAACAATCACGTATTCCTGCACATATCAAAATAAAATGTCACAAAAAAATTATAAAATTATTCCCACTTGAATTGCTTAGCCCTAATTGCTCACAATGTAAATGTGTGAGACTTAGCCTTTAAGTACACCAAGCTTCTAGCCTTCACTTAGCGGTTTATAAGCTAAAATTTTCTGGTGTAAAGAAAAGGGGTATTTTATCTTCGGAATAGCAAAATTTCTAGCATGGCTGGGTATAAGTACAGGCAATGCTTTATACTAATAAATATATATTGTATCTGTGTTCGGCACAGTTTAAAAAATGGACAACACATGTTCATTCGTACCCGTGTGTTTTAAAAATCGGTTTTTTTTATTTTGTCCATTTGTTTGGTTTTAAATATTAACATATACCCAATAGATTATTAAACAATACTCTAAATAATTAAATATCACTTTTATCTAGTAATTTTATACTAAAAAATTTCAACGTAATGAGTTCCTAATACACTAACATCAAATAAATTCAATACTTTTTTTTTTATATATATATAACAACAAAAGTGGATAATCTATTAAAGAGATAAAAGATACAGCAAAATATTTAATAATTAGAGACCTTTTTTGGTACAAAATTATGAAAAACAATATCTTAAAATAAAGTATATTTTTTAACCACAACCAATACAAAATTAACCTTAAAGAAGTATTGTTTAATGTAATCTTTTGATAAATAAAAATCGGGAATCGGTGCCGTATTTTTAAGTTGTTGTCTTGACGCAGTCCTGTTTTTAAGTTGGACATAAATCTTGGTCTTTACTCGGTTCGGTTTATACAAACTTTTGTCGATACTTATTTTAACTGTATGGCTAAAATCACCCCACAATTGGTTATCTTCACCCCTATTACTAACTTCACTTCACCCAAATTTAAATATTGATATTCATCCTGATATTTTAAAAAACCGTTAAAATATCCTTATTTAAACTTAACTACTATCATTCATGACCCAACTGTTATCATTAATCTCCCTAACAATTTTGCTCACATAGTCCTCACCACCAAAACTCCCTTGCACCATCGTGCTCACCACCGCCCACACTGTGCTCATCGGATCCTGTTCATTTCAGCCAATTTTATTGAAAATCGATCACACTGACCGTGAAGAGTGAAGTTCCAGCTTAGTAGTGCTTCATAGTCGTGCCACTGCCGTAGTTTGAGCTTCGCTAAACTTCAACAAACCTACCTAAGAAAGCTCAGATCTGGTATAGATTTTTTTTTGTTTTAAAGTTATTTTACTGTAATTTATTTTTATAAGCTTCAATTTCATACATTATTACCAAGAAACGAAGGTTGCATCAAAGAAATTTGATCTCGACATCCAGTCTCGGCCCTTTGAGGCCGAGACCCGCTGGATAATCTCGGCCCACTTGGGGCAAGACTCGTTGGACAGTCTTAGCCCAAGTGCATCGAGATTGTGCACTGGGCCAAGATTGCTGACACAGTTTCGATCCACTGGGTCGAGGTTCTTTAACATCGAGCATTTAAATAATATGATATTTATTTTTTAATTATTGATTTATATGTTTATTTACATTTAAATATTATAATGAATTAATAATTTGTTGTATTTTATGCAGAAATGACACCTAAAAAGACACTAGCCACAAAAAATAGACCGAGCATTCAGTCAAAAAGTGCATCTTCTTTAAGGCCTCCATTGATGGCATCACGTAGGCGAGCTATTGATGACTTCAACAAACCCACCTAAGAAAGCTTGGACCTGGTATAGGTTTTTTTGTTTTAAAGTTATTTTACCATAATTTATTTGTTATAAGCTTCAATTTCATATATTATTACCAAGAAACGAAGGCTACATCAAAGAAAATTCGGTCTCGGCATCCAATCTCGGCCCTTTGAGGCCAAGACCTGTTGGATAATCTCGGCCCACTTGGGGCGAGACTCATTGAATAGTTTAGCCCAAGTGCATCGAGATTGTGTACTGGGCTGAGATTGCTGACACAGTCTCGATCCACTGGGTCGAGGTTCTTTAACATTGAGCATTTAAATATTATGATATTTATGTTTTGATTTTTGATTTATATGTTTATTTACATTTAAATATTATAATGAATTAATAATTTGTTGTATTTTGTGCAGAAATGACACGCAGAAAAACAATAGCTACAAAAAATTGACCGAGCATTCAGTCAGAAAGTGCATCTTCTTCGAAGTGTCCATTGATGGCATCACGTACGCGAGCTATGGTAACGGCAAGGTCTAATCTTCCATCAATTAGTAAAAGCTTCTCACATTATTTACAACAAGAAGAAGAAGTCGAAGAATATGAAGCGACGACCCATGTTGTTAAAGAGCATGAAGAAGGTGAAGATGTTCATGGATCTTTTTCCAGTGGTCCATCTGATCCTTTAGTTCTTAAAAGTTTTAAGCACCATGTTATTGTAGCAGTGTGGAGGAATGAAATAATTTTTTTTATTTTTATGCTTATTATATTCAAATATGTTGTTCTCCCGTCAATTAATTATTAATAATGTAATTTTTTGAAAAAAAAACTTTTGTGAATTGAGTATCAATGCCCACTAAAATGTATTAACCACGACAATATGATCAAGTCTTCTACAATGTTGAAGCAACTGCCAGAGCTTTAATTTTGTATCTACTGGACAATACACTGTTTATTAATAAGAGTGGTACCCAAGTTCATGTGTCATTCCTTCAGCTTTGTAAAGAATTTGGATATTATCGAGTCGTATGCGTGGGAAGTAGTCGCCCTTGCATTTTTATATTGCCAGTTTGGTAGTGTTTCACGAGCCGATGTCTGTCAGGTTGTAAGGTATCTCACCCTTACTTGAGGTATGTTTGTTATCTGTATTTAAACTCAAACATTTGTGTTTTTTAAATAAATGATAATTATTTGAATTTGTGATGTTTGTAAGGTTGGATATATACCCATTTCCCCTTTACTTGTCCACGCATCAATCCCTACTACTACAATAATTTGCTGCATGTTGTTATGTGGATCCAAAGGATGAAGATATGTATTAACGATGACTACATGTTTATGTTGTCCACCAAGGCATTCCACTTTCGAAGAAATTCTTTGAAGTCATTCTTCATCAAAATCATTTCTTTAGTGTTAGCTAGCACATTCCTGTTGATGTGCCATGTACATAGTAAGTTAGCGCAATTGGGAAAGACATGAGCAACTGCATTCATAAGGGCCAAATCTATGTCGGTAATAATCACATTTGGACCAGGAAATCCATCAATCAACTCTTTTAATCTCTTCAAACACCAAGTAAAATTGTCTTTTTTTTTCAGCTGACATGTACTTAAATGCAACTGCAAATATCATCTCTGTAGATGTCAGATCAACAATTTATATAACTGGATATTTGTACCTATTTGTCTTTTAAATACAATAATTAATGACACTTTGGCAAAAACTCTCAACAACTCAATTGAACGATGATAAACCCAAAATATGTCTTTCACTACATTACTTTTACCTTTACACTTTTGTCATTCGGTATATTGTGTTTTGTCCAACAAATGTAACAGTTGTTGTATTTGTGACCTACTCCCAGCTTCTATTAATCTTTGCTTTTCTCTTAAATTGTAGATAGTCTTCAAGATGGATAAATTCATTGATTTTTTTCCTTTAACGTCACTAGTATCTCTCTTAATAGTGCATTGCCTTTTGTCATTTGTAACATGATATTAATCTCATCAGTATCCAACCTACCTGCAAATGAGTGACTTTCAAGGTATTTTGCTAATGGGTGATTGTGAGTACCACATGCTACTATCAAGATCCATATACTCTCACTCGGTTTCTTTTCATTCAACAAAAAAGGATAACCACACTTCTTTGTCTTTGTTTTCGAAATTCTTTTTACTTTCTTCTCACTGTCAACATATTATCTTTTTGCTCCTTTCTTGTACATCCCATATCTTTTACAAGCAAGATTTACTCTTGCTCGTCTACTATTTCCTCCGGCATCAAAGTTCTTTATAGTCACAACAAACCCATTAAGCTTTTCCTGATTTTGTGCCTACGAGATCATTTTTTCCCTTGACCTAAAAGGTTCTGTTAGTGTAAATTATTATGTATAGTCGACAATAATATAACTGCATCCTTCTTCAACCTAAAATTACCAAAATAAATATTAACTAATTAAGGAAACCAAAAAGAAAGAACTGAACGTAGTAGGGACATTTTCGGTTGAACAGGGCCGAGACTCACATTGTGAGTCACGTCCAGGCATCATCGAGACTCATGCTATGAGTCTCAATTCTGTCTAGCGAAGATTCTTCACATGAGTCTTAGCCACGCAGGGTTGAGACCGAGCTCGAAACAAACATTAAAACCACGATTTTTTAACCAAGAAAAATTCAAAACGCAGCTTATTCACACCTATAATGCTTGTGGAATACATTTCTTGTGTCATTTCTTTCAAAAATCAACTAAATCTCGATCCAAATTAGAACCCTAACTTCAATAATGAAAATGAATGACAATACCATTACATTTGTGCGCTTTTTCACCATTATTAACTTAAAAACTTATTAAGGAATGTAAACCTTGTGAAAAACTAGACGGAATGCTTGTCGAAAGCTCACAGGAACATTACCAAAAAATGAATGTTGCTCGCCAAAGATGATGAAGGGATGGGGCGACCATTAGTGGGGTAGGGTGAGGTGAATAGCATTTGGAGTGATAAATGAGTGTTTAATGAAGAGTAGTTTAGACATTTCATTTCCGGTGAAATTACAGTATGGGGTGAAGAGAACTAATTGTGGCGTAATTTTAGCCCCACCCTATTTTAAAAGAGGTTGGACAAAAGCAGAGAAATGAGTCTAGACCCATTTTTACACCCCTAATTTATACTAAATTTCACTCGATTGCCACCACACGATTAGAGTTATACAAAAAAAAAAAAGCATAACCTTACACTTGTAATTCACTTTCCTCATCAACATTACAGGATAATAACTCTAGTCTTGGCGTTGCATTTAGATCTTAACCCTTATAGCCTGCTAGGTATTGGGCTTGAACGTGGGCTTGGTCTTGAGATATCTTTCAGCTTGACATTGGTTATAGCCCTTGGACTCGATCATGGACATGAAAACAAATTTATATTACATTAATATCATAATAAAGACGGAAAAGTACATTTATGTTAAAAAAATGAAAATAAATATAAAAATATCATTATTGTTATTTTTATACATATATCAGAAACTTAATAACAAAACTATTAGTTGTCTTTGTGCGGCAAATCTTCAGCAAAAAAAACAAAAAAAAAACAATCACCACCATATCATAAGAATCAAACAATCATTCAATAAAAAAAAATTACCACAACTTTGACAAGAATCACGCGATCAAATGTAAAGAAAAAAAATCAGAACTCAATCATAAAAAATATGAAACAATTATGAATTCTGAAAAGCTAAAAATCTCAGTTCATGTCTAACTTTTTTATTAAAAAGAGAAGAATAAGAAAGAATGGGTATATCATTGGTTTATCTTTGGCTTTCAATTGATATAACATTAGTATACCAAAAGTTGGTATAACATTGGTATGCCAAATGCTGATATAATATTTGTATAACATTGGTATAACGTTGTGGATAAAAAATTCTCAAAAATAACTTTTTTCAAGCTTTGTATAGAACAATCATTTCTGATGATTGTCTTTGCAACCTTACTCTATTTTGGAGAAATCTTCGGCTTATAACTGTAAAGCTTCATTTTCGAAGGAGATGTGACAAATTTTTGAATTGATTTAATGTTTGTCTTCTTCATTGCTAAAGCGAATTTGTTTTTAAAACAGAAACAGAATCGAAGGCAAAATATCGATTGAGGCCTTTAGCTATTAGAAATGGAACAAGTGCATAAGAAGTAAAAACGAATGAAACAAATAACATAAAAACTATTTTGAAATATATAAGTATTCAAATATAATTGATAACATTTAATGATATATATTATAATTGAAACTTTATAAAAAAAATTGGTATATATTTTTTATAATATTTTTTTTGTCACTTTTTGTAATTTCTTCTAATAATAATGACGTCAACATTGATTCTTTACTTGTTCATTTACTAGTTTTATCCCGTTTGCAACAACGAAAAGTCCTAAAATACAAAGAAAGCCCGCACAAGGTCCAACCAAACTACAGTTAAACAGTCGTTGGATTTACGAAATTCCAAGGACCCGTTGTCGATCACCCCTTTGATTCTCGTGTTTGAGCTTTTTCTTTTTACAAATATTTGTAATCTTAAGTTTCTATTCAAAATAAAATAAAATAAAGAAAATCACGCAATGCAAAGAGTTTAGGATTGTTTATGTCCATGCAAATAAACCTACAATTACAGATCAATAACTTAACCAACAAGCAAATCTAATCAAGTCGAGTAACGCAAACTTTGAAAAATAAGCCATTTGTTTCGTTCAAGGACTAATCAAAGTTAGTTGAACAGACGAATTCCTAACACTAACAGTAATGACGTAGAAATCTTTATGTTTACACTTTTTTTCTGGCACTGTAAGGACCTTTGTGTGGAAGCTACTGTTAAAAACAATAATGGAA
>JAJIYU010015482.1:0-12667 GCA_030144865.1 Tinospora cordifolia
AGAGAAAGCAAGAGGAATGTTCAACTCTTGTCTTTGGGATGAATGAAATGGGTGGAGTAGGGGGGTTTATATAGGGCCCTCCTCCAAATAGTGTCTCTAACTTTCCAATGTTGGATTATTCCTTCCCACACATACCCACTTTTGCATCTCAACAAATGGTTCCAATGTGGGATTATTTCTTCCCTCACATGCTCACTTTAACATCAAATGGGACATTTCATTCATGAATGTTTTTCCTTTACCCATTTATTCTCTATGTATAGTACCATTATATTAAATGAAATATTATTTTTATTCGTGTATCTAATTAATATTTTATACACATACTTTTTCTATATTAATATCATATTAAAAATATTATTTTCTTATTCAATTAGAGTAGTACAAAATTATCCAACAATTCGATGTCTAATATTAATCATCACATGTTCATATATACTTCTATGCTAACTAATTAATTGCATACCAATGACAAATATACACATATGTGTTTGTATTTAAATATATACATATATGTGTTCAAATTTCGATTATTACGTCACTAAAATTTTCGGTATTACAATTATTACGTCACTAAAATTTCAGGTATTACATCATCTTTGTTCAGTGACTACTAGCATACTCATCATATCATTATTCCAGATATATATAAACGACATATATTAATAAGCTTCACAAGGCACGTATAGCATTTCTTCTAAACAGTATTTGATCTTTATAAATCCTACAGCATGCTATCAAAACTATAAAAGACAAGCAATCTTCCACACAACTGTCAAATATATCCCTAGCATGCTTCTAAACATTCAATAAACATAAACAATCAATTGTGTTCCATATTTAGAACTAATAATACTAAAGAGTGTGGGCATTCATTCCCACCTTTGATGTTTAAATCCTTTAGATCTTAGTATTCCAAGTTTTCTCAAGTCTTCAACCTTCTTTCTTCACTCAAAGAGATAGCAAGAAAATTCTTTTTCTCTTGAACGAGAAGAGAACTAAGAAGAAAAAATGAAGAATGGGGAGAATCTCTTTCTCTTGAGAATGAAGAAGAGAATAATGATATAGGATGGCTTGAAGGAAAAAGAAGGGTGTTATTTATAGGCATCCTTAGCCAATCACTTCATTTCACTATTCATATTTTAATATATCCCACCACCCTACTACTCCTATTTTAATATATCTCACTACCCTACTGCTCATATTTTAATATATACCACCACCCTATTTTACTACTCATATTTTTTTTTTTACTTTTCACGTGAATTTACTATTCTACCCCTAAAAGATAAAACTATTGTTCTACCCTTGGGTATTTAACGTATTTTTTACAATTAAATGAACTCATTTCTATATTCTTAATGTTCGAGAATTTTTCAGAGTATTACAATCTATATCCCTTAAAATAAATTTCGTCCTCCAAATTTATACTTACTCATTTCAATGTTGTCTGGTCAGGTATTTTTGATAAAGAGGTTGGGTATTTGTTCTTCATCTCGCTTTCCAGCTCCCAAGTTACCTCTTCTACTCCATGATGCTTCCAAAGAACTTTAACAAAGGGAATGTCTTTCATTCTCAAGCTTTGTACCTTGCAGTCGAGGATCCTAACTACCACTTCTTCATACGTGGCATCGTCTTAAACGTCCACCTCCTCGTAATGGATTATGTGAGACGGGTCGAGTTCATACTTCTTCAGCATTGACACATGGAACATGTTGTGAAATGAGGACAAACTGCTTGGAAGATCTAACTCGTAGGTGCATTCTCCAATTTTTCCAAGTGTTTCGAATGGACAAATAAATTTGGGGGATAACTTTCCTTTGTATCTGAACCTCTTGATTCCTTTCTGAGGGCTTATCCTCAAGAAAGCTCTATCACCCTCCTAGAACTTAAGGGGCCTTCTCCTTTTATTAGCGTAACTCTTTTGTCCACTTTGTACAATGACCAATCTCTTCTGTAGTTGTTTTACTCGATTGTTCATCTCCTCCACTAGATTGGGTTCAATAAGCACGTGGTCCTCAAGTTCAACCCAATAAGCTGGTAATCTGTAGGGCCGCCCATAGAGAGCTTCATATGGAGCCATTTTTATACTTGCCTGATAACCATTATTATAGGCGAACTCCACCAAGTGTAGGTACTTTCTCAAGTTTTCCTTAAAGTCAAGGGCGCAAGACCTCAGCATGTCTTCTAGTATCTGAATGACTCTCTCAGACTGACCATCAATTTGAGGATGGAAAGCGGTGCCCATGGTGAGTCTGTTGCCCAACTCCTTCTGTAGACTCTGCCAAAACTGTGATGTGAACCGAGAGTCTCTGTCTGACACTATGGTTTTAGGCACGCCATGAAATCTTACTATCTCCTTCACACAGAGTTTTTCCAGCTTACTAACTTGGTCTATAGATCTAATGGGCAAGAAATGTGTCATCTTAGTGAGACAATCCACAATTACCCATACAGTACCTTCTCATTTCTAGTTCTGGCATAATCCAACGACAAAGTCCATGGCAATCTTATCCCACTTCCATTCAGAGATTGGGAGTAGTTGTAACATTCCAATGGGCTTTATGCGCTCAGCCTTTACTTGCTAACAAATTAAGCATTTAGAGACATACTTGGCTATGTCTTTTTTTCATTCCTCGCCACCAATAGGTCTTTTTGAGGTTTTGATACATCTTGTCACCGCCTAGATGCATCATGTACTTAGTCTGATGGGCTTTGTCAAATATGGTTTGCTTACTTTGTCCATTTTGAGGCACCGAAATTCTATCAGCAAGCCTTAGGGTATTTTCAACATCTAACCTGAACTCAGTATGTTTTCCTTGTTCAACTTCTTCTATTAGACTTGTGAGCTACTTATGTTGTCTTTGCTCATCCCTAATCTAGTGTACTGGTTGGCAAGTCATATTGTAAAGATAAGTGTGTTTCTCTTCTGAAGTCACGCCTAAGTTATAATTCCTCAATTAACTGATATATTTGACCATTTTCCTCCTCTCGTCTATTGAATTTTTCACTCAAGGCATCAACCACCACATTGGCCTTCCCTGGGTGGTAATGTAGCTGAAAATCATAGTCCTTAAGGATTTTCATCCATCTTTGCTGCCTGAAGTTTAACTCCTTCTAGGTGTAGATGTATTTCAAACCTTTGTAATCTGAAAATGGATCAAACTTCTTGTCATAGAGGTAATGTTTCCAAATCTCAGTTCACATGTACAAACTTTTTGGATAACTACAATATCACCTGTTGGAGTGGGCACAAACAATGGTTTTAGTGGTGTGACAGTCACTAATTGTAACCTTTTAACTAATTCTTCTGACACAAACAACTTAGTAGCACTTCAATCAAACAATATCTTAACAGCAACATTAAACAGTAGAAATGTACCTTCGACAACCGGGACTTGGGTCTGCCTATCCATCCTCTATAGCAAATACTCGAGATTAATTATGTCTGTCTTGTTGTTGTTATTGCTGCAGCTGTTGGGGTTGAGGTTGGTGTTGTTGTAGCTATTGCTGTCCACAACCACCTTGGTTTCCACCCTAGCCGTTGTTCTATCCCTTGTTCTGCCTTTATGGCCCTCGATTCTAATAGTCCTTCGCAAAGCGTCCTCTCGGACCACAATGGCTAATTCTTATTCTGTCTAGTCAGTTATTGTTTTGTTTCCTCTATGGTTGATTTTTGTTCTATTTCTTCTGGTTCCCTTGGAACTTTCTACCGTTGTTCGGCCTCTTATTCTTGTTTCTCAACTTCTACCTGAAGTTAAGTGTTTGTTCCAATATCAATGTCTTTTCCACGACGTCTCTATATATCTTTAGGCCCATTGGCCCTATCACTTTTCGAATCTCGATTTTGAGACCCTCTATAAATTGGTAGACCTTCATCTTCTTCTCCCTGATCAGCTCAGGTGAAAATTTGGCCAATTTCGTAAATTTACTTTCATATTTGACTACTGTCAAATCCCTCTGGGTTAATTAACGAAATCAGACTACATCTTCATCAACGTAGCCTCTAGGAAGAATTTCTCATAAAATATCTCTTTGAATTATTCTCAGTTCATCTGTCAGATGCTGATGTTTGAATCTACTTTTAGCTAGGGGTGGCAATTTGTGACACGAACACAACACGAAGCTAACAGATTTGGGTCAAAATGAAAAACCCAAAAATGGCATGTTTAACACGATTATAAATAAATTAAGAGATAAATTATAAATAAGTTAATTTAAAATTAGTATATTTATTAATCTATTGATAATATAATTTTTTATTATTATTTTAGATATAAAATTTTTAACATTTTAATTTATTTTTAATTTTTGTATATATTTATTAATATTTTTTTATAAAAAATTATTTTAAAAATTGATTGTTAAAAGTTAAATAGGTTATATACAGGTACACGATTATAAACACAATTAAACAAGACCCATTTACGACACAACTCATTTATAACACGATAACACGAATTGCCACCTCCAATTTTAGCATCCTCCACCAACTCCTAGCTAATCCCTTAAAATGATCGGTGGCCAACGCAACTCTGCGGGGACCCGTTGCCCCTAACACATCCAGATGCTCCTTGAGCTCCTGGTACCAGCGATCGGCTATTGTGTTGTCAAATGTGCCATCAAACTGACATGGGTGAAGTTTCTGTAACTCCAATAGCATTGCCTTTTGTTCCTTATCCTCAACGTCATCTTGTGCCCTCTAACCGACTAGAACCTTAGGCATGGGCGTCGGCTGCTACCTCATAATTTGCTCTTCATGATGTACATGTATCTGCGGCTGTGGCTACACCTGTGCCAACACCTGTGGTAATGCCCTCACAACTTGCTCGAACACCTGTCGAGAGATCTAGGTCACCATTTCTGGTGATACCATTCTTCCAATTGGGTTTACTGCTACCACCAGTACCTTCTGATCCCTTTTACCAGATTCGTTAGTGTTTTCAGCCCTTGTCGCATTTTCCTATCTTCTTGCCATTGTCTACAAGTTAAAAGTCATTTTAGTATCCGATAAGGTATCATAAAGGAGAATCATATTCTCAATTCAATTCATTTCGGGTGTATACAAAACCCATCTTTTCTTATCCTCGGGATACAAGATGTTTTTATAGACCTGTGGTAAGAGCTATCTTTCCAAGGTCATTTGTTATTTTCCTCATGTTTTTCTTTTTGCAATCACGACTTTAAATTTATATTTCTAGGTTCTTGATTTGTTCAATAACCTATGCCTCTGAGTTCAAGCATCTCGTACCACTCCTACCTATCGACATAGGCTTCTACTCGGAGATCTGACTATACCCAAATAATTTTGCAAATGTCTCGATAATTAAGGCTTCCCAAGCCCCACTATACTTAACTATCTCATGCCAGCTAAGCATAGGAAAATAAGTTCTTCCCAAGTCATCGATCATTCACCACACATGGCCCATCAATCTTCTAGTCTAGGATTCCTCTATACCTTTAAATTTCTACGCGTCTCATACCACGTAGAAATCAAAGATACAGGATCTCCCGATCTCATGTCTTGACCAAACAAGTGTTTTGTTTTCACACATTTTACATCTCTAAGTTGTGTCCTCAAAATTTTCATCTATGATCCACTGTGCCACCTTACAACACCTAGATCTCTGCCTATTGTCCTTTTTTCTAAACCTAGGGTATCATTTCTTGGTTGAAAGGTCCTTCCATCAAACCAACAACCCATATCAATTTTCTAATAGCACCTTTGGTTCCATCTTTGTACTCTAGTGAGTTAAATTGCCCGTAAATACCACCTCCTAGTTTTCTCATAGAAAATAATTGTGTTCTTCAACTTCAACTACTTGTATGAGTTGGTAGGACAACCTCCAGTCAGGCAACAAGACCGAAGTCTGCTTAGCAACCAGCCTTCTAGAACAGGATAACTCATCTCCCTTTCAATATTTAGTTGTACTCGAGACAAGGCTTACCAAATCAACTCAACTTGTAATCTTTGTATCCAAATAAAAAAATTGAAAACATATATCTCTTTTGAAAAATAGCCTTTCAAAACGCTATTGAATTTCAAAACAAGAGGCTGGGCATTTTAAGTAAACTCGAAGTACAAGTCTTACCTAATGAGTTAACCCACTCTAACTCTGCTAGTGCATTTACTAACTGAGCTCTGATACCACCATTGTAGTACTCTTACTCCCGAACCTTTAACATTCGTCGTAGGCGACGTATTATTCTCACAGCTTGAGACGTAATTCGTATGCAGTCACTCTTACTTTCGATTTGAGAATCAGGATATTATTGTTTCTCTCATCAATCATCTTATATCCTGGTTGCACCAGGCCTATCCCAAAGTACAAACAGTGTATAAATAAATTGGCTTTGAAATGGATTAATAATAACATTGGGATCAAATACTAACTTAAAAAAAGCTTTGATTTAATGTTGAAATTGATAACAAATTTGTGGGCCCCTTGGCCAAATTTCAACAATTAATATCTTGCCCAGAGACCGACCTAGAGCTAAACATAGTGGGTCACATGCCCTCAGTTATTGAATAGCTTGTATCAAAGAATTGAACGAACAACACACCAAGATCCGCATCCAGGGTTATTCATTACTTCACATCACTTCTGCAAACCCTTCCCTCTTGTTAACGAGATCGAAACCCAGAAGTAGAGATAGAGGCAAAGGTTGCAGCAAGAGGGAGAGAAGGTTCAATAGCTAATGAACTACTGATCGGTCGGGGGGAGGGGAAAGGCTTGGGCCTACCTATCCTGATAGGACCCCAACAACGAACGGGAGCTGTTGAGAGGTTCCATATTTCCGAGCCAAAGAGCAGCACTTCTGTACATGATCGTAGTATGTCACGTCGTCTTGTCCCTGCTGCATCGAAGAGTACCTATCCGACGAAGCGCCGAGTTGTTGGTAAGGAGCGTGAGAGGGCGAATAACTGTAAGTGACCGCCTAGGGCCTTTCTTCAGTGTGGCCCACACACCACGGCCTGGGGAAAAGGGAGGGAGGAGAAGCATCCCAACCAGCAGCTTAAGAAGTGAAGTGGTTCCGATGCCTGTTACCCTTTACCATAGAAAGGCCTCCCGGTCTACTGGTTATAGATGAATGGCTTACACCTTGTCCACGGGCCTTGGCTCTTTAAGTGATGACAAGGATGCTGGGTAAACTGTTGACTCGAATGCTGGCGAGTCAACGATAGGTTCAAATGAAAAGCTAACTAGCCGCCTTCCTGTTGCTCCCGTTACCATCTCTACTCATACTGCTATCGAGAGCGCTGGTTCTGGATCAACGGATTCGACTGCAATTGTTGTAGCCAAGGCTCCCTACTACTGATAGTTCAATCGTTATCGAAGTCCAATTCCATGTCCGCTGGGGTAGAAAGAAGAGTCTTATAGGATCATCATCATCCTTTCACTCTATTTGAATGTTAGTCGGGCTGACCCAATAGCGGTTTCTGCAGCTGCCACTGTTGGAACCAATGAAGCAAATGATTGACCCATCATATCATCCGAAGAAACAGAAAATACCAAAAAGTTCGAATTCACACTTAATAAATCACGGTAGGATGCTCCTATCTTGAATGGAGCTTTGGAGCTTTAAGGAGTAGGCTCCATCGACTTATAAGATCGATCACTGGAAGGCCGACAACCTTTTTCTCTTAAAAATAAAAATTAAAGTTCATTTCTTATAACATTCTCAAGTAAGAGGTATACCACTACTAATAATTGTTTCCATATTACTTGTCAGCACAAATATCTTTAGTAATTCCCTAAAAAAGAGTGAGTGGGGTGAGCTTGATAGCCCAATGGATCGTGCACAGTACATCTCCAGTATTATTAAATTTCAAATACAAAACATGCAAACACTTATCAAGCATTGTGTGATTCAATAGTTCAATTGTTTTCAGTTGATATTAAGACCGAAAGGACGTTCCTCAATATCCCCCATTAGGCCTAGAATATCAAAAATAACGTCCACAGGCTAGTTACCTATTTGTGACCCTATCTTAGGAATGAAGTCTCAACTCGACTATCAGTCTCATCTTACTACTGCCACAATAGTATTAAGACCCACCTTGGGTTGGGAACACCCACGATGACACTAAACTAGTGCCACAGTGTCAACACTATGTCAGTACTTAGTTATCTTTATTCGGTGACTACTAGCATACTCATAGTTTCATTATTCCAGATATAAATAAACAACACATTTTAATAAGCTTCACAAGGCACATATAGCATTTCTTCTACACAGTATTTGATATTCGTAAATCACACAACATGTTATCAACACTATAAAAGACAAGCAATCTTCCACACAACTTCGAACATATCCCTAGCATGCTTCTAAACATTCAATAAATGTAAACAACCAATTATGTTTCATATTTTGAACTAAAATAATACTAAAGAGTATGGGTATTAATCCTCACCTTTGACGCTTAAATCCTTCTGATCTTTGTATTCTAAGCCTTCTCAAGTATTAAATCTTCTTTTTTTACTTGGGGAGAGAGCAAGAAGACTCTTTTCCTCTTGAGTTAGAAGAAAAGTGAGAAGAAAAAATAAAGAAGAGAAGAATGAGGAGACTCTCTTTCTCTTGAGGATGAAGAAGATAAAAATGAGATGGGATGGTTTGAGGGAAAGAGAAGGGTGCTACTTATAGGCAACCTTAGCCAATTACCTCATTCCACTATTCATATTGTAATATATCTCAGCACCCTACTACTACTCATATTTTAATATATCCCACCACCCTCTTCCATTACTCATATTTTAATATATCTCATCACCTTACTGCTCATATTTTAATATATCCCACCACCCTCTTCCACTACTCATATTTAAATATATCTTATCACCTTATTCTACTGCTCATATTTTAATATATTTTATTTTATTTTTGTAGAATTACTTATGGAATAATTAGGATAACGATAATTTTTTTTACTTTTCATGTGAATATACCGTTCTACCCTTAAAAGGAAAAATTATCGTTATACTCTTGGTATTTAATATGTTTTCACAATTTAATGAATTCATTTCTATATCTTAATATTCGAGAATTTTTTAGGGTATTACAAAAACTCTCAATGGCATTACCACGATCTATTTATTACAAAATGTGGATTCTTATCTTAATTGTGTAAATGTTAAGTGCGATTAGCATCATACATATAGTATCTGCATACGAGTATCAATAGCCATCATATTCTCATGTCATGTAATACCCTGAAAACTCTGTATTTAATTAGATGCAATTCAAAATCAATTCAGTGAAATTGGGTGAAAAATGAAACCAGGCTCATTTCGGGACTAAATTTGGCAGGTTTCCCAAAGTCTCTTTTGGTGACCCTTAGGGACCCAAAACAACCTGAAATGAAGTAAGGTGACATGAACCAACTAATTGGACAACATATCTAAAAATTAAAATAATTGGTCAAGATTAAGGTTTTCATTTGTCAAACGCCCCTCAAGAAGTCCAAATTAAAAAGAATTGGCGTTTAGGGTACTTCGGAGAATCGAAAAGACCCGAAACGAAACAAGATGACATGAACTAACAAAATAAAAAATATATCCAAAAATAGGACAATTGGCCAAGATTTGGATTTTCATTTCATAGTGCCTTCAGTGGGTTCTAAATAGGGAAAGTAAACGAAAACCAATTTAGTCAAACCTTATATTAAAATTCTTAATTTTTTCATGTGATTCCAAAACTATGGATTGTAAATCATAATTTCTTATAAATAAGGAGACACTAATTTTTATTAAACTTTTGTAGACCCATAAATGTATGGCAACCCCTAAACATGTGCAAGTCACATGGGTGGACCACCATGATCATGTACACCCTCACCCTATTCAACCTCAATGGGATGCTTCCATTATTTGAAACCATGAAGAATGATATCATGTACCATGTAAATGATTAAGTATGCCCACACCTAGGGAAACCATGAAGAATAATTCCATGTGCCAAGATAAATGATTATGTATACCAAGGTTACATACAAAATGTCTCATATGTGTGTATGTAGGCACACATGTGACAAACCCAAGATAGAAGTTTAGTGGAGAGTGGTTGATTTAAAAAGATATAGAAAGATTCCTTCACCTAGGAAAAATCAGAAAATAGAAACTTACCTAATACTCATATGTGGAGCCAAAAAGGGAGAAAATCCAAGGGAAATAAGAAACACTCCAAAGTTTTGTTTTTGTGTGCCCATATTAGAAACTTATTTGATTTTATGAATCACAACATATTAGAATGTTTTCCTACTGATAGAGGACGTCCAAGAGAGATTAGAATATAATCTAAACTTATTTTGTGTTCACACATAGTTAGGAAAGTAAATAAGACTCATATATGGTGCTCACACTTGGATTGAAAACATTGGTGGTCACTTGCCCAAACCATGAACACACTTGCCCAAACCATGCAAACCATCCCTCTCTTGTGCATAGAAAGTTTCTCATTGTGAGCTACTCAAGTTGCCCAAAATGTGTCCCCTTGTTCTTGAAAATCGATATAAACTCCCTTTGTGTTCACTTTTTCTTCATCCCAAAGCAAGAGTTGAAACTTCCCTCTTAACTTGTTCTAGCCTTCTTCTTGGCAACCCCTTCTCACTTTCTTTGTTTCTTGCTTTAATTTCAGTGAAAAGTTTGGATTGTAGTTTTCTTTTATTGTTCTTGAAGTTCTTGAAGTTATTAATGTGATTGATAAGGAAAACCTCTGTCAAATTCAACAAAAACTCAGATTTGAGGTGGAGGGGAATTCTAGAACACTAACTTCTTATTTTGAATTCCTTGCATGTTCATGCATGTGTACTTTTAGATTTCAACATGTTTAATATCAGTTTTCAGCATGTTTAATCATGTTTCAATTTTAATTTAGCATGTTTTTTATGTTTTAATCACTCATGAGAGCATGTCATGCTTAGAATCCATGTTTAGGATTTATTTCAAAGTTTCAAGCATGTCATATGATGTTTTCATGCTTTCGTGGTTGTTTGAAATTCTGAAATTTATATTCTGAATTTCTTTTATGATTACATGATCTTAAACATAAGAAAGTGAAAATAAGAACCATGTACTGTCATGGTGACTTGTATAGGTGCTATGGGTGTTCTTAACACATGCTTGGAGTGTGTGGTTGCAAAGTGCAACTAAAGAATACTTGATATGCGGCGACCAATGGAAAATAACAAAGAAATGTTTTTTCACCCTAAAGAAGGGTATCTAAATTAAGAACATTAAGGGAGTAGAACCTCCTTCAATCATAACGTCAACTTGAACCAATTTGATATACGAATCACTTAATATTTGAAAGTATGTGAATTTGGATGTGTTAGAGATTTTAAAATTATAAGTTGTTTGTTTGATGAATGATCCACTGGGTTATGTGCTCACCCCTCTCTTTTTAACATTTTCAGGAAATTAAATATAATAACAATGAAAATTTGATAGTAGCTATGTTTAGAAAGCTTCTATTTTTTTATTCAATGTAAGGGCATGTTGCCAAGTTTTATTTTATTAGACTGTCGCTAAATTTTTATTTAAAGAGTTGTGTACTCAAGTTTATAATTTAATTTAAGTATGTAAGTTTCTTTATTTTATTTGAATAAATAAAGAGTTTGAAGTATTCTTTCTACTTGTATTGCACTTGTTGAATTGAATATTAAGCATAATGAAAAGTGTACTTATGAGGGATTTCAATAAATGTTAGAACAAAATAATTGAGATGCAAGTTGTATACTTGTAAATATAACATAGGACCCAACCCACCTTGTAATTAAGCTTAAACCTATTTTCAAGGGGCTGGGGTGTTACATGTCATCTTTCTTATATAGGCATTTTCATTATCCTTTTCTTATTTTAAGCAATCATGTTTTATTTCATGGTCATGCTCTCAAGCATTACCACAAGTCTTGATATCATTCTTATCATTCAAAATATGTATCTACATATAAATGAACACAAAACATGATAAAGTCATTCATGTATTCTATGATAGATCATATATATTCATATGGTCACATGCGTGATGTACATTTCATTTCATGCAACAAACTCATTATCATGATCATAAACGTGCATGTACAACAACATATCAGTCATCATATCGACATAGTACGCATATGAGTGATATAGTATACATTATACAACCACTTTGCCCTTTTATTATGATCGTTGTACATGTATATTTGAGTAACTAGGAGATTAGAAATACATTCATCCTCACCTCAACTGTACACCCAAGTTTAGTCTCACCTAATCAAATTTTAGAAAGAGCTATCACTCAATTCTTTGAGATCTAATCCTTTAATCAAATTGACTCAATTATCCGCGTTGATCTGTATAGTTAGAAATATTAAATTATATCTCTTTCTATAAATAACACATGAGAATCTCCATCAATCAACTTAAACACACCTCAATGAATATTAACATACCTAGATTTCAACATAATCCGATGGTTGATTCAAGAGATTAGGTAAAATGATTCTTGCTATAAGTTTCCAATCAACTGGCTCCTCTCATTTCCTTTCTTCCTATCAAAGATCCTTGAACATAACTTGAAGAGTTGAGCAAGAAGTAGGGAAAATGAGGTGAAGGAATGAAAATGGATTGTTTGAAGGAAAAAATTCAATGATTTTTTTTCTAACATAAATTCTATGATTGCA
>JAJIYU010015483.1:0-12683 GCA_030144865.1 Tinospora cordifolia
GGGTGTTACAAAGCTGGTATCAGAGCCCAGTTACTAGAAATACTGGGTTGAAACTTGCACAGAACAAAATTTTTCACAGAAATGAGAATTTCATCAGATTTGATTTTCACTGGAAAAGAATTTCTACTGGTTTTTGACTTTCGAAAAGTGGTTAGAATGAGTAGAATCCATTTACTAGGCAGATAGGAGTTTAGCAAAGATTTAGGTGATGTCAGCGTGCTCGAGTTGCTATTCGCAGTAGGACGAAACTACTGTAGTGGCCCTGTAGGTTGAGCTCTACTTCGGTAGTGGCCTTACAGGTTGAGCTCTATTCAAGAAAAGTCCAAACTCTGGAGCGATGGCATCACATAAAGGTGAGATAGAGTTTGAACTTGGTGATTCAATAAATGAATCAGCTAGCCAAGTATTGAGACCGTAAGTCTAATTAGAGACCAGGTGTTGCCAAAGAGGCACAGTGGATCATAAAAGTAAGTAAAAACTTTTAGGACATAAGCTAGAGATTAAAAATGTGATAAACGAACACTTGATTGGTCAAGACGCATAAGGGTTTTGGGGTATGGAGGAATCCTGGACTCGGAGACTAACGGACCATGTATGGTGAGTGATCGATTCTTGGGCAGAACCTGAACGTACTGTATTCTACTGGTATAAGACGGTCGCATATGGTGGGTCTTGCGTCAGCCTTAAGGAGCGAAACACTTGCGAAATTGTAATGGGCACTGAACGGACTCTTTGGAAGAACTTGCATGCACTATATTCTATTGGTATGGGACGGTCGCGTACGGTGGGTCTTGTGTTATCCTTAGAGACCTGGATTTGGCGAAATTATATTAGTCGTAATGGAACTGTTTGGTTCTATTATGCCAGCGTGCATTGTTTGATTGGTTGTTGTGTGCTTGTATGTTATATAGGTAGTATGATTATTTTGAGTATTGATACACAAACTCCTGTACCCAAAAACAAAAAAATTGTTGTTGACTTAGAAACATAAACCCCTAGGCCACTAAAACAAATCGAAAACTTAGAGACTTGAATTTAGAGTCACAGTAGCACGATGAAGTAAAGGGTATTGATAGATACTAAAATTTTTCACTTCAAAAAAAAAAATCTTTGACTTGTAGATAATGCCAAGAGGCCGAGGTAGACCCAGGAGAAGTGCGGCCAGAGGCAGGGATGGAGCCGAGACGGGGCATAGTAATGAGGGTACTCCTGTGACACCGGCACCGGTAGTGGTTACACTGACGCAAGAGGCCATCACTGAGATGATGTAGAGGGTAGTGGAACATGCTATGAGGACCCAGCAGCCATCAGCATCACCACAGCCATCAGTACCGGTACAGCCACAGGTGCAGCCACAGTTATCGACAAAGATATCAGCACCGGCTCAGCCTCAGGTCCATCAGGGGTCCACTTCCACGGAGGCAGTACCACAGAATAGACCTGTTGGGTTTGATAGCGAGCAAAAGGACCAATTGGTGGAGTTCCACAAGCTACGTCCCAGTACCTTTGAGGGGATTGATGATTATATGGTAGCTGACAGGTGGTTCACATAGATGAACAAGCACCTGGACGCTATGGGGGCATATGGGCCCAGGAGAGTAGCACTAGCAGTGCATCAGTTGGTAGGGCCAGCCTACCATTGGTGGGAGATGATTGTGAGCAACCCCACGATTGACCATACAGTGATGACTTGGGAGGAATTCAAGACAAGGTTCTATAGTAAGTTGTTCTCTACTACAAGGAAGAGACAGCTGCAGTCAGAGTTTGTCAACCTAAAGCAGAGGACTATGACAGTCACAGAGTATGAGCAGAGATTTACAGAGTTGGCAAGATTTGCTCCTACTTTGGTCATGGATGAGCAGTCCAAGACGGATCATTTCATTGAGGGTTTGAAAGTGGAGATAAGAAAGATCTTGGCACCGCTTAAGTTGATGACCTTTATGGATGCTGTAGAGAGGGCGCAGATCTTAGAGAGAGACCTAGAGTTTGAGCAGGCATTGAAGGTTAAGAAGAGGACTAGGTCAGAGAAGGCTGCGGGACCTTCACAGAAGAGGTCGAGCAACCAGAAGGGGCATAGAACACCTCAGCCTCAGCGACAGCCACAAGCATAGCAGGCTCGACCCGACCGTGCTAGAGACTATCAGACAGATCAGGCTAGAAAGCTAGGGTTGTGTTATATGTGCAAACAACAAGGGCACATTTCAAAGTATTGTCCTACCAGAGCACAGGCTTTAGCACCCCAGCAGCAGCAGCAACAGACATGTGGGCAAAGTAATGGTCCACAGCAGAGACAACCGCCACAGTCCCAACCACAACAAAGGAACCAGGCCCGACTGTATGCTGTAGACGCCCAGACCAATCCCACTCCAGCAGTGGAAGGTACATTTCTTTTGTTTGGCATTACTGTCCAAGTTTTGTTTGATTCAGGCGCCACTAGATCTTTTATTTCTGAGAACTTAGTAGATAGGTTATAATTGGTAACAAGTCCATTGCCAGTGACATTAGATGTGGGCACACCCATAGGGACTACTATGAGTTCGAGGAAATACTGTAGATGTGACCTTAGGTTTGGAGACAAGCTAATTTCAGCTGATCTCTACACACTCTATTTTCATGGATATGACGTAATATTGGGTATGGATTGGCTGACCCAATAGCAAGCACAGATTGATTGTTAGAGACGAAGAGTGACGGTGAGGCTACCATCTGGTGAGATGTTGAAGATAGATGTTTAAAATTAGCCATGCTATATTTTAGCAAAACAGAAAGAGGTCTTCACGCAATTATTACAAGAGGATATCGAAAAGTCTAGGGAAATACATGATATGCCTGTAGTGAGAGAATATGCGGATGTGTTCCCTGATGATCTACCAGGACTCCCACCACACAGACAGTTGGAGTTCAAGATCGAGTTGCATCCAGGCACTGACCTCATAGCCATTCCACCCTACAGAATGGCACCGGTAGAGCTAATTGAGCTGAAGGCCCAATTGGATGAGCTCCGTGAGAAGGGATTTATTAGACCTAGCGAGTCACCATGGGGAGCTCCAGTACTATTTGTGAAGAAAAAGGATGGATCCTTGAGACTATGTGTAGACTACCGAAGGTTAAACCAAGCAACGATAAAGAACAAATACCCGTTGCCTAGAATAGAAAACCTATTTGATCAGTTGAGGGGAGCCACTCATTTCTCCAAGATTGATCTACGGTCAGGGTATCACCAGCTAAGGATTAGAGAGTCTGACATATACAAGACAGCTTTCAGAACTCGATATGGGCACTTCGACTTCACTGTGATGCCGTTTGGTTTGACCAACGCACCAACTGCATTCATGGATCTAATGAACAGAGTCTTTAAACAGTACCTAAATCAATTTGTCGTAGACATCTTGATCTACTCTAGATTGGAGGCTGAACATGTTGAGCATTTGCATATTGTTTTGGAAGTATTGAAAAGAAATGAATTATATGCCAAGTTCAGCAAGTGTGAGTTTTGGATGGAAAAGGTTAAGTTCCTTAGCCATGTGGTTTCGGTAGAAGGAATATCAGTAGACCCTGAGAAGGTAGAAGCAGTATCAAACTGGAAGCAACCTACGACTGTGACAGAAATCAGAAGCTTCCTAGGTTTGGCTGGATACTACCGTCGGTTCATTCAAGATTTCTCAAAATTGTCTAGACCAATGACCGAGTTAACTAGAAAGGGAAAGAAATTCATTTGGAATGATAAGTGCGAACAAGCATTCCAAGAATTGAAGAAAAGGTTGACTTTAGCACCCGTTCTAGTCACGCCTACTCATGGTGTGAGGTACACTCTATACACTGATGCCTCGTTGGTTGGATTAGGTGCGGTGTTGATGCAAGAGGGAAAGGTAGTAGCGTATGCTTCAAGACAATTGAAGATTCGCGAAAGGAACTACCCTAACCATGATCTAGAGTTAGCAGCAATTGTGTTTTGCACTAAAAATCTGAAGACACTACCTCTATGGGGAGAGCTTTGATCTATTTTCAAATCATAAGTGCCTGAAATATGTTTATACTCAGAAAGAATTAAATCTGAGGCAGAGAAGGTGGGTAAAATTTTTGAAAGACTACGATTTTCAGCTGCATTACCATCCGGGCAAGGCCAACATAATAGCTGATGCACTCAACAGAAAAATTAGAAAGAAGGATGAGGATAGATGACAAATATATTAGTTGATCAGTGAATATAACTTGGCTATTGCATTAGAGGAGAAACAGGCGTACTTGTATGCTACGACTTGCCAGCCGAACCTTCTACACCAAATTAGAGATGAGCAGAAAAGGTGATAAGTGGATTGTTGATCTCACAGAGGGTGTTAGGCAGGGCAAGTATACAGACTTCATAATTGATGCAGAGGGTATGTTGAGATTGGGGAACAGAGTTTGTGTGTCAAGCAATGGACAATGCAAAAGAACCATGTTGGATGAGGCTCATCAGACTAAGTATACGATGCATCCAAGTGGTGACAAGATGTACCAGAACCTCAAGAAAACCTATTGGTGGAGAGGCATGAAAAGGGACATAGCCCAGTATGTCTCTAGATGTCTGACGTATCAGCAAGTAAAGGCAGAGCAAAGGAAACCTTTAAGGATGTTAGAATCGCTTCCAATACCAGAATGGAAGTGGGATAACATTGCAATGAATTTTTTTAGCGGCCTGCTGAGGAGTCAGAAAGGGGAAGACACCCTATGGGTCATCGTAGATCTGTTGACGAAGGTAGCGCATTTCCTACATATTCGATCTACAAACTTAGTGAGTAAACTGAGGGAGTGATACATTCTAAAAATTGTGAGATATACCACTTGGGTACTACCTTCATTCAAATTTCGAGGATAAAATTTCTTTAAGGGGGGTAGATTGTAATAACCTGTAATTTTGTAATCTGAACATGTCGACAATAAAATTATGAAATAAATTAATCAAGAAAAATAAAATAATAAGAAAAAAAAACATGTTTTATAACCATATAGATATGTGAAATAAATAGTTTGATGTTAATATTGAAGTTAATATTAGAATAAAAGTTAATATTGACAAGTTGTTAAAAAAATAGAAGAAAATAAAAAAATAAACGAGTTAAAATCATAAATAAATAAATATATATATATATATATATATATATATATATAGAGAGAGAGAGAGAGAGAGAGAGAGAGTATGGTTTGAAAAATGAAATGAAGTATTGGTTGATGATGTTGGTAGAAAAAAAATCAATCAAATATTGGTGATTTAACTCAACTATGGCTTTGCAAACAAATCATAGATTAGTAGAAAAAGAAAGAGAGGGGAAAAACTTGCTTTTCACGAAATTAGTGATTTGGCTTAATGAACAAGAAAGAAAAAAAACTAGGGCTTGTGACATTGGGTGTTGTTGGCCGAACAGAGGAAAGAACAGAGAAGAAACAAACTGGTTTCTTTTGCGATTTGGGGCAGACTGAAACATGGAATCACGAACAAGAACGAGATCTGTCTTTGTTGGGTTTAGATCCATGAAGAAGTGGGATTGCACCGCTGCGTGTTCTGCGTTGGGGCGAACGAAAAACCATAATTTCTAGTGTTGTTGCTGCACCCACGGACGAACGGAAAAGAAAAAGGGGATGAGCGGTTAGACCGTGAGGAGGAGGAACGAAAGTAGCTAATGGTGCGTTGGTGCAGCTGGTTCGTTGAAGCAGTCGATGGTGTGTTGCTAATGGTGCTTTGCAGCTACGTTCCTCAGCGTTGCACGAAGAAGATGAAGACGCAGCTGATGATCTTTCATCTCGACATGAAGAACAGAGGAAAACAGAGAACGAAATGGAAAGAGGAGCTGCTAGTTTGGGTTTTTGACGTTGGACAAGAAAAGAATGAAGAAGCAGCTGCCATTGGTGAGAACGAAGAGCAGCTGGTGCGTGAAAGGAAAGGAAAGAAGAAATCTGGCAGTGCTTGCTGGTTCGTGATGATGAAGATCGTGAAATCCAGCTGCTGGTGCATTTTGATGAAAATCACGAGCAGAAAATAAAGGAACGAAGTTGTGAGTGCTGCTGTGGTTCGGATTGAAATGAAGAACATGATGTTGCAATCGGTTTGGTCTGTGAAGAAGACAATGTCGTTGGTGAAGAACGAACAGCAGCTCAAGCTCGATCTATTGTGCGTGCATCTGCTACTAGATGAATGAATGAAGAAGAAATGGGATTTGTTTTGCTTTTGTAGGCTGACGGTCATGATCCACGAACAGAGGAGAGTTTGAAAGAAGAATAATAGAGGAACATGGCAGGTAGATGTAGTTTTTGAAGATGAAGCTAAAACAAAGGAAAGAGGAAGAACGAAGAAAAGAAGCAGCTGGTTGCTGCTACTGCTACTGTTGTTGCAAACCGTGAAGAAGACGAACACAAAAAAAAACAGAGGAACGAAAAAAAATCAGCAAACATGGGTTGTTGTTGCTGTTGTTGTCATGTTCAAATGAAGAGGAATTTTTTTGCTGATAAAAAACAAAGAAGAGAGGGACGAAGACGATGCATAGTAGTTGGCTATGATTCACGCGAGAAAGAGGAAAGAAGAAATCTAGCAGTGCCTTTTGGCGGCTGTTTTGCGTTCTAGAGCATGAAACTTGAAGAGCAAGGTTTGAAAATCTGGTGCGAAGAAGCAGTTTAAAATCTACAATTTGTGCTATCTACTGCTGCGTTTAGACATTGTTACACGAAGATGAACAAAGTAGAAATGGCTGCCGTGTACGCACAAAGAAGAAATTTGCAGCTGATGCGTTCCTACGCGAAAGAAAATCTGCAACAAAGGGTTTTCATCGTTGGGCGTCGTTCGCACGAAGAAGACAAAGAGAGGTATAATTTCTTTAAATTCATATCTTTGAGCCTTAAACGATTTCGCGAATTGAATCCTATTTCATTTATGAATGATTTTATATTGTGACATGAATGGATTAAAGTGATGTTGGAATGATGATTATCGAATTTCAGGGGGTTTGAAGATTTGGGGATTTAAACTTATTTATTTATTTATTTATTTTATTAGTTGAAAGTTAAATGAGAGAGATATTGCAAGAATATAATTCTTGTATTTTATAAAAATAATAGGGATGAGAAGAATGAATTTATAGAAGTCTTCTTTTGTTCATAATGAATTTACTTATGAAATGAAGGGATGATTTTGATATGAAAAGAGATATGATCGGAGATTTTGAGACCTAATACTAAATTTATTTTAAGGTGGGTGAAAAAAAATAGGAAATTGGAAAGACTAAATTTTAGAATTTAATCTTTAAGAAAATTTTAGGAATATCAGATACTTAGAAATATTTTAGCTTAGTAGTACCAATCAGAAAAAATGAAACTTTCGGAATTAACTATTATGATTTTGATTTGCAGAATAAAAATCAAGAGGCGGGAAAATACGTTGAAGAGGCACAAAGGACTCCAGAAATTAATGTGGGTGTGATTATCATTTTCCCTAGCCTTACTTAGATTTTGAATGCAAAACATGATGTGTGTTTACATTTAATGTAACCAGAAGCATGCTAGGATATTTTGTGAATTTTTGTTTGGAATGATATATGTGAATCCATAATGACTAGTTATATTGCTTTAGTATTTTGCATAGTTAGTTCCATTGAAGCGTTTTTCTTTAATGTTCAAGCATGCGAACTTCTTCATTTGAAAATTTATTTTATGTTGATGGCTGATTGACATGACTTGGAATGAATTGTGAAATTAAAGAAGACTAAAGGATGATTAAGAACACACGTACTGGTGCGATGGACGAGCCAACGGTGCATTGTGAGTTTTCTTGCGATAGACTAGCCTTAAGCACATTGTAGGTACCCCCACTAGAGAGTTGTCTGTGACAGCTAATATGGTACCCCCACTAGGTACCCCCACTAGTAATGGCTGTAGAGCATTACCCCTTCCTTAGGCTATGGTCTCCACGGTATGGCTGTATAGCGTACCCGGATTCGCTCCCAGATCATAGGGGCTTACCGAGAGGGTTATGAATTCTTCTGGTCTTAGATTATAACAAAACAAATAAATGTGTTAAACGCCTAATGTAATGAAAGTGTTTGCATGTTTTGTTTTCTGATTTAAATAATGCTAGCGATGTATAGGTATGATCCACTAAGCTCTCAAGTTCACCCCCTTTCTTTTCAGGTGATTTTTGAGATAGCACGAGTCGACGGACATCGCGGAGGACTCAGTTGTTTTGAAACCTCGCCGAAGAGGTTAATAGTGTTTGCTCCACATTTTTTTTTTTTTCGTATTTGACTTAACTGGGCATGTGCCCATTTTCTTTCCTTTTGGTCTAAACATTTTACACTTGATTAAATGTTTTGGAATTATTTTAGAGACTTTTAAATGGTTCAACTTTGAACTTGATGTTGCTCGTTTCATTTATAATTTTATTGATGTTTTTTATTTCACTTGAGATTTCATGGCTCCAATTTATTTACATAGGAGTTTTATTTCAAAAGAGATTGGTGTCTATTTAAAATGATTTTATTATTATCTAAAAGGTTGAAAGAGAAACATAATTTGAGAATAGATATGAGAAATGATTTTAGTAGCGCTCCGGCTCTCGGCGGACGACGCGGCGGCGACTTTCCAGTCGAACGGGCACTCATTCTGAGCGAATGCGGCCCGAGGGAACCCACGGGAGGGCAGGGGTGTTACAATATCATTTGCTTTAATGATTTACTTACAATTACTTCTTGAATTGCTTCATTTAAAGGCTCACCATTCTTTCTCAAATGACCCTTTGCCCATACATCTACTCTTGCAACTAAATCCAAATTTTCATTGGCCTCCTTCTAAAATATGGAAAATAGTAACATTTATAACATATATGATTATGTAAAAATACAAAGAGAAAAAAATAAAATGAAGTACGCACCAAGACCATTACCAATTCATGCTCCAAAGAGCATAGCCTTTCCTACTCATTGTGTGCAATAGCTTTTGACTAGTCCTCATTTTATTAAACTTTTTGCTTTTTGCCTAATAAAATGAATATATTAATAATAATGAAAAAGAAGTGATGATTCAAATTTAAAGTATATAAGAAACATACAACAAACCTGAAACTCTTCAGATAATCTTTCTTCAACAAAATTATTCTACTCTTTAAGAAACATCACATTGCTAGTCTTAAGATATTTGTCTACAAAGTTTCTATCTTTTTTTTTCATTGTTTCTCTAATTATTATAGAAACTTTAGACTTGTATTGCCTCTAGCTATGTCCCAACTTTTGCAATATCATAGTCTTATTAGACTTTTCAACTACAAATCTTGTCTAATATGCACGAAAAAAGGATAAATTAAAGAATCTACAAATAAATTATTAGAATTTCTTATGAATAAATAATTCAATTATACACATACCTCAATTAACCTCCAAAGTTGTTCTTTCATTTCTGGAGCCACATGATGCCAATCTTTAATTACTATAGGCACATGTTCTCGCACAATTACACCAATGTAAGATGATAGCTCCTCAGAATTAGTTGACGCTGGCTACCCTCTTTCATTGAACTCAATTTCTATTCTAGGAGCATATCCCAAAACCAAACCGATCCTAGTGGGTTCACACTTCTCTGTTGTTGTTCTATCAGTCTATGTTGCTTTTATACTACTTTCTGTTTTAGGTGATGATCTTGGTGAGTTGCAATCCTCATTAGATAGTCTTACATCTTCATTCTTAGAATGATTCATTGTAGCCAACATGACTGTCTATTGCTTCTTAGCTCTCTTCTCAGCTTGTTTAGAGGACTTGAAAAAAATATGCATTCATATATATAAAATTATTTGTTTTATAATATTCATATAAACTTGAAAAAAAATGTTTCATTATGAATATCATTGAAAATAAAATACTTACTTCACCAGCTTCTAAAGTCTTCTTTTTTGTCATAGTAGTTATAGAAGATATAATATGCTTGTTAATACAAAATGCAAAGGAATTAGCTAATTACTGTAGATACAACAAATAACTATCACATAATTAAAAAGTAAGATTTAATACACAATCTAAGCATATAAACTTGAATAGAAATTCAAGAATAACAAAAAAAGAAAAAATAATAATAACAAAAGAACAACTACAGTTACCAAACCCACAAAGAAGACCAATCGTTACAAGCAGAGATTTTGTTCCCAAATGCAGAAGCAGATATTTCGTTCTCAAATACTCAAAGAAGAACAACAATAACAAATGAAGATTAACAGAAGAAAGACAAACAAAGGAGATTGATAAACTAAAATGCACAAAGAAGAATACCAACTATTACAAGCAAAGATTTTGTTCCCAAATGCAGAAGCAGATATTTCTTTCACAAATACCCAAAGAAGAACAACAAGAAGACTACCATAAGAAAGATGAGCAGTAAAAATCGAAGAACTTAAACTCACAAAGAAGACGATCGAACAACAGTAACTTTGAAAAAGATGAGTATTCTCGCATGATTTTTTTAAGGGCGGGAACTAGTTATTTTTTCTTTTTATATTTTTTTTGTAGTATAATATGAGAATAATATATGAATAATGCGACTATAACAATTTTTTGGTTATTGATACAAAAATGCGGGGTTAACATGTGAATAAAGTGCGGTATAACGTATGCATAACATATGAATAATTATGGAATAATGCAAGTAATGGTAGAGATATAACATACCAACCAATGGATAATGCGTTAATAATGGTATAATGCAAGAATAATAACTAAATAATACGAGTAGAAAATTGTTCGGTTGTTTTGGTAAAAAAATGCGGAGATAACATGTGAATAATGCAGGGATAACATGTGAATAAAATTCGGTATAAAGTATGTATAACATATGAATAATCATGAAATAAAGTGAGTGACGGTATAATGCATGAATAATATCTAAATAATGTAAGTATAAAAATTGTTCGATTGTTAATATTAAAATGTGGTATAACGTACACATATATAACATATGAATAATTATGGAATAATGCTAGTAATGGTAGAGGTATGACATACCAACAAATGGATAATGCGTCAATAATGGTATAATACAAGAATAATAAGTGAATAATACATACATAAATTATGTTCGGTGGTGTTGGTAAAAAATGCGGGGATAACATGTGAATAATACAGGAATAGCATGTGAATAAAATTCGGTCTAACATATGTATAACATATGAATGATCAATGAATAATGCGAGTAATGGTAGAATGATGGTATAAAATAGCAAGCGATAAATAATGCATGAATAATAATATAATGCAACTCATTATTAACTATAATAATAATATATGGTTTATTATTTTTATTATTAATGCATATATAGTTAGTGAAATTCTGTAAGAATTTCACATTTTGAACATATGCTATCATATTTTATTAAAATAAATGCAAAAATTCTATTTTTTGGTAATAATATCAAATGATCTGGTTTTGTTAAACTTTATCAAATAACTTAATAATATATAATTTAAGAGAATCCAAATTAATGCTTTTATATAATAACATTGTTATTTCATAAATTGTAAAAATAATAACATTTAACAAAAATAACTTTATAGTTAATAATGACATTATTACACAATTAATGTTTTTACTTCAATAAAGTAAACAATTCAAAATAAGTAAAATAATATAAGATTATTCTTTCAATATATTTAATATATTTATCTATGCTATATATAATAGAAACTTTTATATTAAAGCGAATTTAGACTTAAATTTGATATTTTTGACTTTAGTCCATTTATTTATTAAAAATTTACCTTTATCATTAAAAATGAATAATTTAGTACTTTTAACAATTTAGTGTTAACTTAATCTAAAATTCCTTATACAGTTTTAATATTTATAAATTTTAACATGTTTAATTTTTAATTTTAATAATCATAATTTATATTTTGTATTGTATAATTATTTCTAGTTTTTATTTTTTTATCCATATATGCAGTGCGAATTGGTTGTGTTTACAAACTACTCTTGATAAGGGCATCTCTAACCTATTACTTCATTTTTTATTTCAATATGCTATTTTATATATATTTTCTATTTTATACGAAATATATGTATGTATATTTGGGTATCAGTTAACCCAAATATACATACATACATACATACATATATATATATATATATATATATATATATATATATACACACACGTATAATTATTTATGCATGATATACAAATAACATGGTGCATATATATATATATATGTATAGATATTTGTATGTCACATTATTTATATATGTAATCAATTGTATAAATAATTATATATATATATATATTTATATATTTATATTTATATATGCGCGCATTATTCACATGTCACTCCTGAACTTCCACACCAACCGACCGAACAATCTCTATCCCTGCATTATTATGAAATTATTCTCATATTACACAACTATTAACACGCATTATTCATGAATTATTTGCTTGTTATACTTGTATTATTCAATCATAAATAAAGTATATATATATATATATTTATATTTATATATGCGCGCATTATTCACATGTCACTCCTGAACTTCCACACCAACCGACCGAACAAAATCTATCCCTGCATTATTATGAAATTATTCTCATATTACACAACTATTAACACGCATTATTCATGAATTATTTGCTTGTTATACTTGCATTATTCAATCATAAATAAAGTATATATATATATATATAT
>JAJIYU010015484.1:0-12651 GCA_030144865.1 Tinospora cordifolia
ACTTGAACCAACATGATTTATTTTATTTCTTTAATAAACATCATAATAAACATTTAAATCATGTTTCTGATTATTTTTATATTTATTTAATATTTTTAAAAATTCATTTTCGACATGTACGCGTTATAAAAATTGGGTTTATTACATTTCATTTTATAAATAATATAGTTTAACTAATTTATATGCGTAACTTATATTAGTACCCCTGTATATATAACACGTATGTACACGAGTGGTTTGTACAATTACGTGTATTTATACACATTTATCTTTATTTAAATTAATTTATATGTCATAAAAATTATGGGTTGTTACATCTAAAGTCATTTTTCTTTGTTGATCTGTTATCCGTTGGAATGTTTAAATTGTTCTTTTATAGTTATTTGTTATACTCTTACAATTAATAAAAGATTAAATAGAGATTTTAACCACGTACCAGCACGGGGTCGAATTTGCACCTTCATCATTCCAATCAGGGGTTGTCAGGAAATAAAGGATTCAGATTTGATCCTAACTCACTCCAATGGGTCTGAGCTCAGCATAGTAGCTCTTTATCTGGGGATGGAATGCTATGGGGTATTCTTTCGGCTTTTAATGACCACAAAAATAATAAATTAGTTAAATCATCTAATTCATTGTAAGTGTTTGCTATGCATGCTTTATTTTGTTAAAATAATGAATTAAATATTTGGGATGATTCACTGGGCTTTATAGCTCACCCCTTATTTTAATATTTTAGAAAATTAATTATCAAGGCGGCATGAGGGTCGTGTAATATGTAGGAATTTTATTCATTGTAGGGCATGTAGGCCCCAATTCAATTAATGTTTTATTTCTTGTAACCTTTGAATTTTTTTATTTAATAACAAAGGATTTATTTTATTTTATGGCATCATAGATTTTTGTACAGAGATTAATGTGCGCAGGATATTTCATGGCTCTGAAAAAGAAAATGGAATAAGGATTGCGTAACACAAGCCCGCCTCCCGGGCGGTCCAAAAATATCAAAGAGATATATCGTCAGATGACGTGGGCCCGAGGCACGGGAGGCAGGATGTTTCAAAGGTGGTATCAGAGCCTAGGCTGTAAATGCCTTGGGCAAAGATTTGAAAGAATTGACCGGTCAAGTAAGACCTTTAATTTGAATTAATTTAAAAAGCTCTACCTCCTATTTTAAAAATTAAAATTGTTTTGAAAACTATTTTTCAAAAAAGGAAAATATGTTTTTCAACTACTTTGTTTGGATACAAAGATTACGAGTTGAGCTGATAGTGGGTAAGCCTTATTCCGAATAAAGCTAAACATTAAAAGGGAGACGGATTATCCCGTTCTAGAAAGCATGGTTGCTAAGCTGACTTCAGTCATGCTGTCCGATTTGAAGGTTGTCCCACCAGCTCATACGACTAGTCGAAGTTGAAGAACAAACTTATTTTCTTATGAAAGAAAACCAGGAGGTGGTAATTAAGGGCTATGAATTTACTATAGTCCAAAGGAGATACCAAAGATGGTATTGTGGATAGAGGAAAGTTGTCAGTTCGACATAAGGACTCTTCAACGAAGATTTAAGAACCTAGGTCTAGGGAAGAGACCTTAAGTAGAGACTTGGGGGTTGTCAAGGGTGGCACAGTGAATTATGAATAAACTTTTAGGACATAAGTTAAAGACTGAAAATGTGTAAAAAACGAACACTTGTTTGGTCAGGGCACGAAATCAAGAGGATCTCATATCCTTGGTTACTATGTGGTATGGGACGTATAGAAATTCGGGGGTACGAAAGAATCCTGAACTTGGAGAATGATGGGATATGTTTGGTGAATGATCAATGGCTTTGGACGAACTTGTTTCCCTATACTTGGCTTATATGGGACAGTCAAGTAGAATGGGGTTTGGGAAGCCTTAGAAATCGATACATTTGTGAAAATTGATTGGGTGTAGTGAAATCTCTGAGTGGAAGTCTATGTCGAAGGGCAAGGGTAGTATGGGACACATGAACCTAAAGGCATAGGCGGAAGCCTAGAATTTTACTATGCTAACATGAACTTCTATTATCGAATGATTGAATGTATGATGATCTTACTATTTGAATATGCATGTATGAGACCAAATCCTATACCTAAAAACAAAAAGAACTTAGAAAAATAAACTATTAGGCGACTGGACAACTCGAAAACCTAGAAAGCTAAATCTAAAGCTATGATAGCACGATAAGGCAAAATCGTAGACACTGGTACTAAAACAATTTAATTTGTAGATAAATGGCTGAACCCAAAAGATACGCTACCAGGGCAACAACATCCGACGAAACTGATTCTCAGGAGGCAAGAGGTACCAAATAACGTAGCTGAGACCCAGATGGAGATAATGACATTGGAGGTCACAAGGAGGGTCATGGAACAAATCGAGAGGGCCTTAACTCGAATAACGCCTCATGTGGCACCACAGCCACAGATCTAGGAACTTATCCTGGTACAACAACCAGTGCCCGAGGTTCCAGCTCATCAGGAAGAACCTGATAATCTAGAAAATAGTGAACATAAAAAGATACTGTTGGAATTAAAGAAGCTTCAACCATCACAATTTGATGGTACTACTGATAGCTTAGCAGCTAACCATTGGTACCAGGAATTAGAAGAACGCCTGGATGTATTGAGAGTAACGGGTTCAAGTAGAGTAGCGTTGGCTACCCATCAATTCAAGGGACTAACTAGAAGCTGGTGGCAGATGGTCAAGGCAAACCCAAACATTAATGTTAGTAAAATGAACTGGGAAGAGTTTAAGAAAATATTTTATGAGAAATTCTTCCCTGAAGCAACACTAACGAAGATGCAAGAGGACTTCGTTCTGTTAAAATAGAGAGATCTGACGGTGACGGAGTATGAGGCCAAATTTAACCAGCAAAATGGTGGAAACAGGGCACCCTAGGCCCCACAGCAACTAAGGCCAAACAAACAAAAATGAAAGGAGCAAGTAAGACAACAAGGCCTATGTTATTATTGCAACCAACTAGGACACTTGGCGAGGTTCTGTCTAGCTAAAGTATGAGCCCCACAACAACAACATTATCACAGAAGATGACAAAATGGACGTCCTCAATAGCAACAACTGCAACCAAACAACAACCAGGGGCAAAACCACAACCAAGGCCGTGGGCAAAACCAGGCCAAAATATTTGTAATTGCTGAGGAACAAGTCCCCGCGGTGGAAGGTACATTTCTATTATTTAATGTTGTTGTTAAACTATTGTTTGATTTGGGTGCTACGAAATCTTTTATTTTAGAAGAACTGGTTAATAGGTTACAACTAGTAACAAAAACCTTGCCTGTAACCTTAAACGTATCCACACCCATAGGAACTACTATCACCGTAAAGAGAATGTGTACATGTGATCTTAGATTTGGGGATAAGTTGATTTCGTCTGATCTCTGAGTACTTCCATTCTACGGAATTCTTTAAAGACTACAATTTTCAACTCCATTACCATCCTGGAAAAGTCAATGTAGTGGCAGACACCCTTAGTAGGAAATTCAGCAAATAGGAGGAGGAAAAGGGTCAGATGTACCAACTGATCGAAGACTTTAGGATGGGCGTGACATTAAATAAAGAACAAACCTATCTATACAATATGACTTGTCAACCCGATCTTCTACATCAGATCAGGGAAGATCAAAGGCGAGACAAATGGCTCACAACATTGATTGAAGGAATTCAATGAGGAAAGCATACCGACTTTAGAATGGATGTTGAAGGTACCTTAAGATTCGAAGAAAGAATTTACGTACCACAAAATGGACCAAGTAGGCAAACTATTCTAAATGAAGCCCATCAAACAAAGTATACGATGCATCTTGGAGGAGATAAGATGTATCAAAATCTCCGAAAGACCTATTGGTGGAGAGGTATGAAGAAAGATGTAGCCAAATACGTCTCTAAGTACCTAAACTGTCAGCACGTAAAGCGGAACATCAAAAATCCTCTGGATTGTTGCAACCACTTCCGATTTTAGAATGAAAGTAGGACAACATCACCATGGATTTTGTCAGCGGGTTACCCATAAATTAGAAAGGGGAAGATACTGTGTAGGTGATTGTGGATCGTTTCACTAAAATGGCACATTTCTTGCCCATTAGATCCACAGATCAAGTCAATAAACTAGGTGAACTCTATGTCAGAGATAGTATGCCTTCATGGGGTACCTAAGACAATAGTATCTGACCAAGACTCTTGTTTCACCTTACAATTTTGAAAGAGTCTACAGAAAGAACTAGGCATTACACTCACCGTGAGTACAGCTTTTCACCCTCAAACGGACGGCCAATCAGAAAGAGTTATCCAGATGCTAGAAGACATGCTGAAGTCTTGCGTCCTTGACTTCAAAGGGACCTGGAGTAAATACCTGCACCTGTCGGAGTTTGCATATAATAATAGTTATCATGCAAGTATAGGGATGGTCGTACAAAGCCCTCTATGGGAAGCTTTGTAAATCACCAACCTATTGGGCTGAACTTGAGGATCACGTTCTTACTGGGCCAGATCTCATGCAGGAGATGAACAATCAGGTGAAACAAATTCAGAAGCGTCTAACAACTGCATAAAGTAGACAGAAAAATTATGCTGATAGGAGAAGAAGGCCTCTAGAATTCTACTTAGGCGATAAAGTGTTTCTAGGGATCAGCCCTCAGAAGGAAATCAAACGATTTGGAATCAAAGGAAAACTAGCACCTAAATTCATTGGACCCTTCGAATACTCAGGAAGATCGGCGATTGCGCCTACGAGTTAGACCTTCCAAATCAACTGTCCTCAATCCACAACATATTTCATGTATCAATGATGAGAAAATACAAACCAGATCCCTCCCACATAATCCGTTGGGAAGAAGTAGACATCCAAAACGATGCCACATATGAAGAAGCTGTGGTTAGGATTCTTGATCGCAAGGTACAGAGCCTGAGAACAAAAGATATTCCCTTAGTCAAAGTCCTTTGGAAACACCATGGCATGGATGACACTCAAGTAACCTACTGATAGATTTCAAGGACGAAATCATTTTTAAGGGGCGTAGAATGTAATACCCCAATTATTTTTGTATATATATGCGTATACGATTTAATTGATTAATATAGACACACGTATATATATTGGTGCCTATACATGTGACATTTTATTGCTATTGGTGCGTATATGTTTCAAATTGAGTAATGTTGACATATGCAATCAATTAATTAATTATATGCATTAATAACCACATGTATATATATTAATTAATTATAATATTTATGTACTAATACTAGGCATGAAGTAATATATGGGTATAAATATAAATATATATATATATACTTGGTGTGTGTATATGCATAATATTCTTTACTATTTAGTATAAGGAAATAATATTTGTTATATTATGTTTAGTATAATATTTTTGAGACTTAAATATATATATATGTGTGTGTGTGTGTGTGTGTGAAAATATATACATAAAATTATTTAAATGATTAGATACAAAAAAACATATGGTGAGATGTATTTATGAAATTTAGAAAAAAAAAAAAACACACACACACACACACACACATATATATATATATATATATATAAAAATGGCACATAGGCCAATCGTGCACGGCCTGTGCGCATGCGTGTTTCTTTCTTGCGCATGGGCTTTGGCGCATGCGCCTTTTTTTCTTATATATATATATATATAGAAAGAGAGAGAGAGAGAGAGAGAGAGAGAGAGAGAGAGAGAGAGAGAGAGAAAGAGAGAGAGAGAGAGAAATAAAAGAAAAACAAAAAATACCATAAAAATTTGAGAAAAATCACAAAAAAATCATAATCTCTAACTCTAAACCCCTAGTCATCCCAACCAAGTAAAAAAGAAAATTTTCTATAATAAAAAAGTAAAATATTACGAAATTAACCCTCTGAGACTCTATATAAACCCCCCCTCTCCCCTTCATTTCATTTATCCCAGGAAGAACAAGAATAATACTCCTTCCTACTTTCTCTCTGCCTCCTTCTTGGCATCTTTGGCCATTTTCTCTTAAAGTTGTTCTAAACAACCTGCGAAGTAGTAGCAACAAAGTGCTATACATATCTTGGCGAAAAGATTTGAAAGGAATTTAGAAACTGATCTCGAGGTAAAATGACTCGGATCTTTTAATTTATTATTTTGATTCAAATAATGTCTGCTTGTGTGGTTAGCTTATTTTTTTTAAAATGTCTTTTAGTTTATGCATTTAAATTGTTATATTGTTCATGACTGAGTAAGTATGCTCTGTAGGTGCGTCTCATACGATCTTTTACATCAGAAATTAAAAATCATCTTTCTTGTTTTGAGAGAGTATGCACTGTAGTTGAGTCTTATATAATCTTCTACATTAGAAATCAAAAGTCATTTTTCTACCGTTGGAATGTTTAAATTATTCTTTTATAGTTATTTGTTATGCTCTTACAATTAATAAAAGATTAAATAGAGATTTTAACTACGTACCGGCACGAGGTCGAATTTGCACCATGAGTATTCCAATCAGGGGTTGTGAGAAAATAAAGGGTTCAGATTTGATCTTACCTCACTTCAATGAATCTGAGCTCAGTATAGTAGGTCTTTCTCTAGGGATGGAATGCTGAGAGGTATCCTTTCGGTCTTTAATGACAACAAAAACAATAAATCAGTTAAATCATCTAATTCCTTGTAAGTGTTTGCTATTCATGCTTTATTTTGTCGAAATAATGAATTAAATATTTGGGATGATTCATTGGGCTTCATAGCTCACCCCTTATTTTAATATTTCAAGAAATTAATTATCAAGGCGACATGAAGGTCATGTAATATGTAAGAATTTTACTCGTAGTATAGCATATGGGCCCAAATTCAATTAATGTTTCATTTCTTGTAACCTTTGAATTTTTCTATTTAATAATAAAGGATTTATTTTATTTTATGGTATCATAAATTTTTGTAAATAGATTAATGTGCACTGGATATCTCATGGATATGGAAAAAAAAATTAGAATAAGGATAACGTAACACAAGCCCGCCTCTCGGGTGGTCCAAAAATATCAAAGAGAGATATCGTCAAATGATATGGGCCCGGGGCACAGGATGTTATTAGACTAATAAAGATTATTCTTTCCTATCATTTAAGCTTCGACACTGTTTATTGTAATCGCGGCCTCTGTTTGCTTGCTGATCATCGTGCTTCTGTTTGCTTCTTTCTGTGCCCCTCTTTTGTTTCCTGTTGATGTTCCGTTGCATCCCGTCTTCTTCTTTGTTCTATAGTTGCCTCTATTCACTATCTTGCTCCAATTCACCACCTTCGCTGCCATCATCGCCTTACCTCTACTCACCATTGTTTGCATCTACTATTTCTTTTTTTTATTTGTGTTCACCGTTGTTCTATATTTCTGCAACACAATGCTTCAACGTTGTTTTTGGTGGTTCATCATTCTGGGATTGTTGTTGTCGTTATTGTTCATCTACTACTGCACCGTTGCTGTTCGTCTGTCCTTTGCTCGTTCGTTTCCCCACTGCTAGGTTGATTTTTTTCATCGTCCCTGTTTCCTTAGTTTGCTCCATCTCTGTTTGATTCACCACTGCACCACTGCATATTTGTGTTGCTTCTTCTCTCTTCACTACTTGTTCGCTATCTGCTTGCTCCACTGCGTTGCACCCATCTGCTTGTTGTTGTTGTTGTTCTGTTTCCTCCCCTGTTTGCCTGTGTCGTTGCTGGCTTGCCTTTATTTTGCCTTGCGATTTCTCTAGTTTTATTTGTTGTTGTTCACTATCTTCTTCATTGGAGCTTTGTGCCTATTCTGATGCTAATTGGGCTAGTGATGCCATCGATCACACATCAGTTACTGGTTTTTGGTGATTTTTTGATTTCTTGGAAGAGCAAAATGCAATTTGTTGTTTTTCGGTCTTACTACTACAGAGATCATCTAGTTGCGTCGATTTCTTCTAGATATGGGCATTTCCATTACTTCTCCTACTCCTATGTATTGTGACAATCAAAGTGTCATTCAGATCGCTCACAATTCAGTGTTCATGAGCGAACAAAGCATATTAAGATTGACTGTCACTTCACTCGTCATTACTTGCAGGACAACATCATTACCTTACCTTTTGTATCTTCCTCATTACAACTTGTAGATCTCCTTACTAAATCGCACTTTATTTAAGTGTTTTGATTTCTTGTTGGCAAACTCTTGATATTTGTTCCACCGTCATCTTAAGTTTGAGGGGGGATATTAGACAAACATATTATACTTTTAGTATATGGGTATCTTAGCCAATTATTATTTTGGATGTAAGGTTATATAAGCTAAGCTTAATATTTTTTTCCGCAACCCTAATAAAGATTATTCTTTCCTATCATATGTTTCAGGAGTGACCTAAAAGAAAAAGAACAATTGAAGATCATAATTTTTCTTTTTTTTTTCTTTTTAATTAGAGTATTCACACTTATGCCCTCACTATTATTAATTTAGTTAATAATATTTAGTTTTTCATTATTTATTTTATTGCATAGTTTAAGATATGCAGCTAGGTTATCAATTAAAAGAAAGAAATTTGATCCTTTTGAATCGCAACTTGGTTGAGAGATGCTTTTTGACCACGTTGCCTCATGTTCACAATACATAAAGATAAGAACATTTATCTTAAATAAATAGATAAATAAAGAAAACTTCCATTGCAACCCAAGTCTCCATCCCACTACAACATAAATAAATAGATAAATAAAAATAAAAATGATGTATATGCACGGAACCCCTGTTAGCAGAACTAGAACCAAGGGCAACGAAGTTGCAATTGGAGAATGCACTCATTAATCATTCTCCTGACAAGAGCTTCTTTGCTTTAGTTGAATTACTTGGCCTCTTAGACTGCACTCTTCCACCTGAAAAATGCACACAGGATACAAACTTCAGTATAATCAATAAATCAGTAGCTGCTTTTACTAATATTAGAAAATTTGCACGACACTTGCAATGATATGGTGGCGCCCATTATGAAAACATTTTGAATCTGAGAAAATAGAAGCTAAGCTTTATCATGGCAGACCTGTAAGATATGCATCTTGCACAATAGATCCCCACATTCTTCAATCAAAGCTCTCTCTTCAGTTACTGTTTCAGCCAGCGTTGAGATCAAGTTATCCATTTTTCCAGCCTGCGCATCCAAGTTTTTGTTAATAATTATCCTTGTGTCCTTGTTTTCTTTCTTTAAAAAGCCATAAAAGAAAGGGTGGGTAATATTATTCGGTTGATCTTACCCTGGGAAAAGACCTATCAAGTGGAAAGGACAAGAATTCCATTACATTTGAGGCAATTTTCAAAGATTCCTTTATCTCCTCAATGTTAGCCTGCAAAAGATTATCATGATCACCAACTTCAGCAATTTACATGTCTGAGGCCACCTTCCAAAATAGTATTTAACCAACACAAATTGGTCATTTTGATCAATTCATATTTCATAGGGTTCTACCTAACATGTTAGGTTTAAGTTGAAACATGGTTTTGCCATTAATAAAGCACACTAAAACCAAAGCAGCAAAAGTTAGTCATTTTTATCAATTCACGAGATTCCGACATGTTAGGTTTCAGTTAACACATGGTTTTGTCACCTCATGCCTACCACATGATCATAGGAGCTAAAAAGTAGAAACAAAGTAAGAATCTGAGGGAGAAGTGTCCTTATCAAAAGATAGGGGTGTTTTTTCAGGCTTGTACCTAACAATTATGTTTCTTAGTTCAATACATGGTATGGTATCATCAAGCTCACTAAAACCAGGTTTCAATTGAAACATGGTTTTGCCATTAATAAAGCAAACTAAAATCAAAGCAGCAAAAGTTAGTCATTTTAATCAATTCATGAGATTCCGACATGTTAGGTTTCAGTTAACACATGGTTTTGTCACCTCATGCCTACACCACATGGTCATAGGAGCTAAAAAGTAGAAACAAAGTAAGAATCTGAGAGAGAAGTGTCCTTATCAAAAGATAGGGTGTTTGTTCAGGTTTGTACCTAACAATTATGCTTCTTAGTTCAATACATGGAGGTACCTGACCTTTTATTAGCATTTGCACAGACAGCCTCAGAACATTATTGAACCCAATATAAGTAGGTATAGTCAAAAATATGTTAAAATACAGATTTTTTAGAATAACGTTCTTTAGTAAAAAAATAAAAAATAAAACAAAAAACAAAAAACAAAAACAAAAGATGCCTTACCCTCACATTCCCCGTTATTGGAAGTTGAAGTGATGCATTCTGCAAAGCTTTAATAGCATCAGATATAGAACTCGAGTATTCAGATTCAAGGTTAGCCCAATCATCCAGATATGGCATCTACAGCAACCCAAAAAAATACCAAGTTATGTTACTGGAATTATAGCAAAAGAATGACATTGTTATTTTATATTATTTTTATAAGTGCTTCTTGCTCATTTTAGCTTGATATACATTGAGGTTTCTAATTTTATAGACTTAGAGGCTTTGGGTTTAAGTGATTTCCTTAATGTGACATTAGTTCCGAAGCTTGTGGTAGACATTATAAGGTTTATAACCTGATTGCTATACCCTTTGGATGAAGTGATGCATTTTGCAAAGCTTTGGGTTTAAGTGAATTCCTTAATGTGACATTAGTTCCTAAGCTTGGTGGCAAACATTATTAGGTTTATAACATAATTGCTATGCCCTTTGGATAAAGTGACTTTAAAACCTGTTAGGGGAGAGTTGGGAACTCCGACTCATTGATGATATGAAAGTTAACCTATGGTTTCTGACATGTGAAGCCCAAAGCAAGCAATCACTTGTCAAATTCAAGTGATCTGTTAATTCTTCTTTTATCAATTTTTTTTTATATTTTTTCGTAATTTTAGTTCTCATTTTGCACTTCACTGTTAAGTAAGATGTGCACCATTAAGGATAAATATTCACAACAACATTCTCAATATAAATAGTGTGGCTGTGACTAACCAGAGAATTCTACTTGCCACCACTGTATGAGAATTTTAGGTCCTCCATAAGTTCACATGCTTTAAGATTTTCAATTTGGCAACATAATAGATGAATACAGCAAGAATATAGGACATCCAAATGAAGACTAGCTTTGTGTTTCACCCATCATATCTTTATTTGATGACTAATCAAGCATCTTTATTTGATGACTAATCAAGCACATTAACAAGATTCTTGTGTTTTACTTCATTTTCATATTGTTGATTTTGTTCCATTTGTGGTATATATTGTCCCTAATACAACAAAATGATTCATGTGATTTCTTTAGTTTCATAACATTGAATTCATTTGTTTAGTGTTGAAAATATTATAATTAGATTTCTTATGCTTATGCTTTCTCAGCATTTAAGATCGTTCTACATTCATATAATTATTTTGGTTTATTCATGTTATCTATTCAACATTTTTAGACCAAATTATTGGCATGAATGAAAGCAAGTTAAACATTAACAAGAATACCTACAAGAATAATTACCTGAGCTTCAACAAGAGTCAATAGGGTCATTTTCTTCTTCACAAGTCCAAGTTCAATGCGCTTTCTTTTCACACAATCATGCAATTCTGATTCTTTGTCCAAAAGAGCAAATAATGATCTCTAGTACAAATAATGGAACAAAGTAAGATGCTTCACAAATAACTCAGAAATATAACATGTCAATCATCAGAGATTTATTGGTTATGAGCCAAATCAATGATACATCTTCATGAATAACTAAAGAAAACTATTAAGCAAAAGTGTGTTTCATGCCTATGATGCACAAAGCAAATATGTCAATTCTTGTGTTTCACATCTATTATGCAGAGCACAAATTTCAAAGATTACTCCAAGCCACCCATGGTCCTTCCTCTATGAGAACAACACCATTTAGTTTGAATGCTTTAAATGCTTGCAGCAAACTTCTATTGCCTATTTGTACACATGCTAAGATTAATTTGTGCGTTGCCAAGGTGTGTGCTACAACTACTCTTTCTTGGGCAGTACACAACTCAACAAACTCTCCAACCACACAACGTTCGGCAATGGATCTATGAATTAGCTTTCTCCAGTTCTTCACGTTGTATCATAGGCGACTAAATCTCTTGTAACAACACCTCTAACCATATTATTCTCGATCTTGCTCTTCCTTCATGTCCACATAACTAATGCATCCAATTGAACCATTCCAATGTTTTCCTGTGAATATTTTGATTGCAATCTGTCTCTTGTGCTTTTATTAAAACCAAGGGGACTAAATCTCTTGTAATAACTTCTAACCATATTATTCTAGATCTTTGTTTTCCTTCATGTCCACATAACTAATGTGCATCCAATTGGACCATTCCAATTGGATGCACAATCTATCTCTCATGCTTTTATTAAAACAAAGGAGACATTCGTATTATTCATTCATCACTTAAAAGTCTTTACTCCTTAATATCCCCTGACTTTCAATATTGAATAACTTAAGCAATGTGAATTACAAACAAAAACAAAAATCTAAATCAAGTGTATGGATCTGGTTTTGGCTTAATCATTTGAATGTACCAAGATATCATTAACATTTTCTCCTTGCCCCATTCAAATGTAGCCCCATCCTACTTATAAAGAGAAAGAATCAAGACAGGAAAATAGACAAATATCAAATATGCAAATGTC
>JAJIYU010015485.1:0-12654 GCA_030144865.1 Tinospora cordifolia
GATTGTTGAAGGTCCCTTCTAACCTAATAAATTATCCAGTCGTTGTTTTCGTTTCTTCATATTTTGTTGTAGCGGGGTTTTTACCCTTGTCCTCTTGGTTCTATGTGTACCCTTTGCCATGAGGGGCAATTTCCCTTTTGGCAGGTTTATGTGCATATGTTGTCTCTATGACCCTTAAGAGTAAGTTTTTTCCAATTATTTGTGAAGCAATGGACGGAATGTACTTGAAACATGAAAATTATTATAATCTTCATTAAACTATTTGATTAGCAATAGTTTTACAAATCATCTAATGGTGAGACATAACTTGTGCAATATCAATAAGGTATTCTTAATGTCTAAGAGTAGAAAGTATTCCTCACTTCTTTCTACTTCTTGTTTTATCATTTTCTTTCTCTCATTGGCTTTGCTTCTCTCTTTATTTAATTGATTATGTGTATGGTTTTCATGCGAAAACTAGTACACATTTATATCTATCTATAATCGTTTTCCACATATATCATATTGAACTATGGCTTCTATATGCCTATAATTATATTTCCATCTGATACCATGCACATGAATGAGCCAAGGTTGACCTATGGTTATAGGTATCAGTTAAAATGAAGTAGGAAGTATGCCCCAAGATTGTGTTCTATAATATACATTTGATTTATTCTTGTCCCATAAATGAAATTCACGCCAACTTAGCCAAATATCACCAGACATTTAGTACTTAAGAAAATGACATCCCAACCACCGCTCAAATTCCAATGAAGGGCCATCTTAGACTTTCATGTCCACACTATCCTTGCTTTTCAATTTTTTACCATTGCATTGAGGGTCTAGGTTATCACCTAAAGTTTTGTAGTGTCCAGGAAGTGTTTCCCTAATTCGCCAAGCCTTACTTACATTTCCATTTCGCCTTTATTATTATTATTATTATTGGTTTGCCTTTTATTTTACTAGGATATGAAGGATATAGTAACATTAGTGAGCTCAAATAATGGTGTACTCAATATTAAGTTGTGATTAATTTTTTTTTTCTTCTAGAAGCTTTCCTTTGATAATAAAAAATGGGGGTGGGATTATAATAATTAGTTAATTTTGATAGTCTTCATCCGGCCTTTTGTGCCCTTTAATATTATTATGCTTGCTTTTTTTTTTTTTTTTTAACCAAAGGGTATTGATTATACCAACATCTTTTAAATCTTATGACAGTACCCGAAAAAAAAATGAAAATATTGAAGTTTACCTTGACTTAAATAAATATAACAATAAGTTATTTCTTCATCCAACTAATTATTATACTGCAACTAAAACTCAATAAATTTAAGATAATTTTAAATGTGCGCATAAATAACACTCTCGCCATGAATGGATTTCTTTAATGTATTATTGTTAAATGTTTATGTAATATGTTGGTGGAATGAGAGCTTTTAACGGGAACATGTGTATATAGTTAGAGTAAGGGGTGTAAGCGACTTGACCGACCCGACCCGACCTAATCAAACCAAACCCACTGACGTTTTTATTAAATGGTGAGTATTGTCATATCCATTGTTTGGTGGACCTGCAGTAGTAACAATGGTATTATTTGGTTGCCTCTGAAAGTAGTGTACGTACCCATCAAACAAGCCCTTGGCTGCAAGTTTTTGCCACAAAGAGCAAAGGTGTACTGCTTGGAATCATTTATCTTATTGATGATGACAACAGGAAGAAAAACGTAGTTATTATATATTAAAAAAAAATGTTATTTTCATACGAAAATAACTGAAACAATAAATTAATAAACATAAAGGAATGGTGTTTTTTTAAAAAAAATTTTGGTTTATGATTTTTTGATTTTGTATTTAGTATAAGTAAATAATAATTAAAGAGCATAATGCAGGTATGATGTTGTCGTGGATATTTCTATAATATGAAGGCCTACATGTATCCTTAATTTTGGGTTGCGGACTATTTAATTTACAAGAATCAGTCCATTAAAGTAATTTAATAAGGTTTAAGATGTTCGGAATAGTGACTTTCGATGAATTATGAGTTTCAATGTTTCATAATATGTAAATATTAAAAATCTTATCACGATGACCCGATATAAAAATGAGAAAAAAAAAAATTGAGGTTTATGACTAGTTCTAGTCCTCGCATCATGAGAACTATATTCGAGCGATTTTGTATAAAATATAAAAAATTTATTCTATTTCGATCACAGATATTTTTAGCAATAATTTCTGATCGCATTATTAGTTTCCATTGAAATTGTACTTCCAAAACCTTTTAATCAATCGGCCGCAAAAATTTGGAGATACAATAGAAGATTATTACAGTACGTATATCGTGTATTAAAGTTTGTGTAAATTGATTTTGGATACAAGTGAATTTTTCCTAATTCTCAGAATGATTTGGAAGTACTTTGGAATAAAAGGTAACTACAAATTGAAACAAAAATTTTATCTAAATTTTAAAAATTTAAAGATCTTACAATCAGCGCATTGTATAATTTAAAATTTTTGTAACTTATATTTTATTTTATTTTAAATATTTATGTTTAGTAAAATGAATTAGTAAAAAAATTGTACCATGAGCAAAATTCTTATAATTAAAATCCTTGCATTCTATTTAATACAATTTGAAAAATTATAACAAGATAATGAAATTTTAGTTAGAAGAGTATATTATTATTATTGTATAAATCAAATGTATATAAGTCGGATACTATTTATATGCAAGTTAAATACTATTGCCATAATAATATAAGTCAAATGTATATAAGTTAAAAGCAATGTTGAATTGAAGTTTCATATTTGTATTTAGTAATACTTTGAGTAGAACTTAACTTCAAGAGTAATTGAGAAATGATGCAATATTGATTTGTTATTCAAAAAGAAATTTCTGTCTTTGATTTAGGAGTAAACCTCCCATCATTATTAGTACAATCTCTAATATCTGTTATTCCCATCATTTGCAAGATTTACAAGTATCATAGGTCGGAAACAACAGCCAAAGGGGTTTCTTGTTTAGACTTTGAAATATGTATCTTATTCCTTTTATTTGCAACCAAAATAGAATAACCCAATCAAAAATGAAAATTTTGATAAAATAGATTGATTAATTAAAAAAAAAAAAAAAGGAAAGAACAATGGAAGAAATCGAAAATAAACCAAGTGATCTCCTAACATTGCCTCTTAAAGAGAGATAATTTATAATTTTGTAACTATTAGAAAAAAACTAATACTTTACAAAGTTTTTAAAACAATGCAAATATCAATGAAAAAAAAAAATTAAATACTGAAAATTTTGTAATTTTTTTCAAATTGGAAACCCTTTTTAACTTTTAGAGAGAAAACGGGTTTACATAAACTTAAAAGATTAAGAACCACAAGGTTTACTTACCTTGACAATCATATCATAAATTTAATTATGCTTGTACATCTAATTAGCTTTATATATATATATATATAGATATAATTGACGGTTGAAATAATTAATTTTTGTTGATCCGTTAACAATAAGAACTAATGAGTTTTCTAGAAATTTGATTCCTTAAAAGTTGATATATAATTAAATTAAACCCTATATATATAATTAAATTAAAATTTGCATATACGATATATGTTCACACCTAATGTGACGACCCACATTTTTGACATCGGATTGACGGATCCAACATTTATGTACTCCATATATTTTCTAGAATTTTAATGAGAAAATACAATATTTTTTTCAATTTTTTTTTAATTTCGGATTAATTATTAAAGAAAATAGAAATAATTCGAGGAAATTCAATTTTAAGGAGAAAACACATGAAAATATTAGGAAAGGTGTTTTATTGAGAAAAATAAATTATAGGATTAATTTATGAATTTTTGGAGCAATTATCGGATTTTTAGAATGATAAATGAAATTTTTGAGTAAAAATTAAGATTTTTGGGAAAATTATACAATATTTGGAGAAAATAATTAATTTAATGATGAAATGTTGTATAATATTGGTATTTTGATGAAAAAATGATGAATTAGACAATTTATGATTTTAGAAGAAGAAAAATGCAAAATTTCGGTATATAATACATGTATATAGTATATGTATGTGTAATAAAGAAAAAAGGAAAAAAAAAAGGGTTCGGCCTGGTGCACGGGTCGAACGCGGTAGGGCCCCAGGCCCGACCAAGAGCGCGACTGTGCGCGGGCCGATGGCTCGCAGGCCCAGCATGGGTCGGCCCATGCTTGGTCGGCCCATGTGCCCAAGACCAAAATAGGCCCTCCTTTTTGTGTGTCTTTGTGCGCAAAAATGCAAGATTTTTTGGCGAATTTCTGGGATTTTTGACGAATTTCCAGCAGATTTTCCCACCCAAACCATGGGAGCTCATGGTTTATAACCTATGGTTTTGCCATCACTTCATGGCCTCTAATTTGGCTAATGAAGGCTGCCAACTGGGAATCCACCATGTGATGTTAAGTGCCACCTGGAAGCCACATGTCACCCACACCTTTGCCAAGGAAGCACCCCCATGCAACAAAAAAACCTTCTTTGAGCTCAATTCCAGAATTTTCAGATTCTGCAACCAACTTTCAGAGCTCAAAACTCCCTCAATTTTTAACCAAATCCTACAAACTATAGCTTGATTTGAAGCTTGTACCAACACCTACAAAGTCCCACTAGTAGTTTGCCTAGTCTTGGAGCTGTCTGAAGCAAAAATCATCAAGAAGAGGGCTGTCCACACTGTTTAAACCCAGAAAAATCAGGAAGTGTGTGCTGGAGCCATCTTTGGAGCCTTGGACCTTAGCTATTTCCAGTTCCTTTTTGAAGGTAAAATGGTTCACTCCCCTCATTTTCGTATGTACTTTGATCTCCAAGAGTTAGAGAATGAAAAATAGGGCATTATGCATGATTTTAGAATCCTTGAAGTTGATTACTTACTCACTGTCACAACTGTGTAATAGAGACAGTTGGAGCAACCTTGGGAAAGTTCACTCTTGAACCATTCTAGGCAGGTCCTTAGGGTAAAAATCCATCGTTCTACTCCTTATCATAAGTATTCAAGTGTCAAAGGGGTAGAAACCAGAAATTAGAACGTTCAATGTGCTTTATAAGTCACTGTCGCTAACTGTTAGACATATTGTTGCAACAGTGCCGACAGAAACAGTTTGATACCAGAATAAGAGCTATATTTGGGACACCTAAAGGCACCCTTTCGATCTGGAACTAGAGGCATTGTAGACCCCATAATAGAGGTTCCAAAAAGGTATAAAGACTTGACCTTAAACTCTTGTGGATGTGTCTTGTTATACATGCAAATGTTCCATGATTATAGGGTGTTAGAGCAAATTCCTTGTGTTCTTTAGAATATAACAGAATATTGATGGAATGATAGACATGTTTTTGATATTGCATGCTACTGATTCGAAATGGTTGTGATTAGTGGATGTGTTATGACCTTTAAACTGTAAGTGGACACAAGAAACAACCCATAGAATGGGTGATTGAATGAGGGAAAAGAACACTAGAAGATAGTAGAATCCTTGAACCCAGAAATTTCCTGCAATCTGGCCAAAATTTCTGAGATAAAATTGACTGACCAAAACATGATAGATTGAGCTGAAATTTGGTGGATAGACCCTTAGATATGTCTAGAAGTTGAATAAAAAATTTCATGACATTCTAATGTGTGTAGCTAGGTCAACTAAGGAAAAAAGTTACTGCCTGTCACAGGGGATACATAATCTGTGCAGTTTCTGTTATCAATGCTTATAAACCTTAGTAAATGAGGTCAAAAAATTGTCATTTAAAAGTCTGGGTAAACTTTAACAAGTCTAGAACGGTTTTGCAAGGTTTGGTGCAAATCCGATGAACGAATTGCCTGCAAAAAAATCGGAAAAATGGTTGCGCAGGTAGGGTCATAGGCTAAGGTTTGTGCCTAAGTAATGGGAATTGAAAATAATTGACCCCTTTTAGCCCAATTGACTCCATGAAGACCAGAATTGACCCTGTGTGACTCTATGACCAGCTAAGTTATCAAATGATAAGTTGACTAGGGTTGACCAAGATTGACCGAGGTCAATCAAATGGACTTAGTAACTAAGGCAAGGAGAACGAACGTATGTGAACTATTCTTGACTAGGTCAAGTAATTGATTAACCAATGATGTAGAATTAGAGTGAGCCAAGTCTCATATTAATGTTAAGAAGTTGCGTCAGTTTCGCAGGACCAAGTGCTAGCGGGACGCGACCAGTCGCGAGAGGAGCGCCGGGAGTGGAGCATCCTTGTGAGTAGTATTTTCTAACTCATTTCTTAGAGCTTGTTATTCTGTGCATTGTGAAAATGATGTTACATATTGTTATAAATCTGCATTCTTTTAAATGGGTTTTAAATGAAAAGTGTACTGAGTCTCGAGGTCCGAGAGTATAGGGTTAGGGTGAGCTGTGTCGGTCTATCATACGACCCCGAGAGGTGACCACCTAGCACAGAGTGCCCGCCTAGCACAGAGTGCCCGCTGAGGGGGTTCTGTGGACCTACGATTAAAGGCAACAGCAATAAGTCCTAATCAGGTCATCACAACAAGGCAACGGCAATAAGTCCTAATCGGGTTGTCACAATAAGGCAACGACAATAAGTCATAATTGGGTCATCACAATAAGGCAACAACAATAAGTCCTGGTTGGTCATTACGATGATGGCAACGGCAATAAGACTTAATCGAAGTCAACACGATGCGCCTAACTGTCTACAACCCGCTCGAGTGATCTTCAATCGCCTCGGAGAGCTTGCGAGCTTCGGAGAATGTTTTCATTGTTTAATTGTTTTCAAATGAAGTTGCACGACTACATTATGAATTTAAATTGTGTTTACTGTTGCATTCACTTGCATATTGCTCATGCATTCATGACACATGTTTTAATTGTAGAATACTTGTTTTAAGTTTGAATTAGACTGCATTACTCACTGAGCCGCCGTGGACAATTAAGCTCACTACTCTAGCCTTTCAGGTTTTTCAGCAGTGGACAAGGACAAGGGAGTAGTTATCGCGTAGGGCCACACTTTCTTACTCTTATTGGTAGGTTTTCTTCGTGTTTTTTTTTGTTTGTATTTTGAGAGGGATAGAACCATGTAGGGGTGAGGAAAACTTGTATATAATGGATAGTCACTCCCGTTGCTACACTTGTTATAATGACTCGTTTTGGATAAATATCAACTTTTATTGGTGTTCGTGCATTAAATTTCTTCTGCGTTCTTTATGATTACTCTGAAAGTGTGTGATGTGGTGTTGTATGTTGAGGCTTAACAGTGTCTTGGCAAGCTCGGCTTGCGGGCAGGTTTGTTGGGACACTGTGCCGGTTGGTTCGTCCTTCATCCTAGGGAAAGGGTCCCGACAGCGCTGGTATCAGAGCCTAAGGTTTTTCTAATTAAGGAATAACAAGTGTTATTGACCTAGAAGAGTCTCAGAGTAATCGCAGAAGTACAAAAGAGAAAAGACCTTAGAAAAGGCTTAGAGTAGCAACACGGAAGTATGGACAAGACTTTCTAACTCCTGACTAGCAGAAAGAGGAACCAAGTGAGAGTGGCCATATCACGAGGGGAATCAGATTGTCATAGGGTGTTAGTGAGTTTTAAGATTGAGACTTTGAACCTTATGGGTTAGGTGATTCCTTAGAAACATTCGCCTTAATGTCTGAAGTCGTGGTCTGCTCATTTTGAAACTAATGAAAGTTAAAAGTTTTTGTGCAGACCACGATGCCTCCTCGACGTGGGAGACCACGTAGGACCCTAGAGCCGACATTGCCGCCACCTCCGGTCTAACTTAGACAGGACGTTATGCAAAGGCTCGAGGCTTTGATCAGGGCATATAGTGAGGCAACTCTTGAGATCATACGGAGGCACGCTCTACAGCTTGAGGCAGACGGTAGAGATCGGCGTGCGATGGTGCAGGTAGTACAGAGTGCCTCCTTGCAGTCACAGACTCAGGGAGGTTATCGCAGTGGGTCCTGAGGAGGCAGACTTCGTAGGAAGATGAAGTATTCAGAGGGACAGTCTAGAGGGGCACAAACTCAGCCGACGACTGCGGTCATCATCACAACTACCCCAGTATAGGCATATCAGCCGGTGGGGCAGCCATCGACTCAACAAAGAGGTCGAGGTAGAGGCAGAGGTCGAGATTCAGGGGGTAGAGGCCAGGATCGAGACCAGACTGAGCAGAGGCGCCCGATTTCATGTTACTAGCGTGTTCAGTCAGGCCACAAACGATATCAATGCCATATGCCTGTCCCAGCTTCAAGTGCACCCACCACCAGCACTCGAAAGACGGCACAGGCCATCACCTACCCAGATTCTGAGGCAACGAAGGCTCTAGTAGAGGGTAACATGTTCCTACTTGATACATCTATCTATGTGTTGATTGATGCTGGATCTACATTGTCTTTTATTTCTGGGCATATCGTAGATAGATTAGGACTTAAACCTGTTAGAGCATCTACATGGCTCGTGTTGAGCACTGCAGCCGGAGAATGAATTTACCCCAATTTGATTTGTGAGGGCTGCACGTTGAGGTTTGACGACTTCGAGACTCTTGTAGACTTTTGAGTACTAGAATTCTTGGAGTTCGACGCTATACTCGGGATGGACTGGCTGACAGCTTATCATGCCTATGTCGACAGCTTTGCCAAGAGAGTAGTATTTCAGATTTCAGAGCAGCCTGTTGTGACCTTCTACGGTAGTGTTTCCGATAGACCGAGGACCCTGGGTAGAACAGCGACAGAGTCTGACATAGATACATTGGCCAGTATGATCACCACTGATGAGAGACCTTCATAGCAGAACATAGATGAGATTCCTGTTGTTAGAGACTTTCCTGCCGTATTTCCCGATGACTTGCCTGGTTTGCCTCCCAAATGAGAGATTGACTTTATCATTTAGATTATTCCGGGGACACAGCCCATTTCGATCCTTCCTTATCAAATGATGCCTAAGAAATTGCAGGAACTGAAGGTCCAACTTGAGGAGTTGGTGAGTAAGGGTTTTATTACCCCTAGTGTGTCACCTTGGGGTGCTCCAGTATTGTTTGTGAAGAAGAAGGATGGGAGCCTTCGTTTGTGTATTGACTACAGACAGTTGAACAAGGTGACAGTGAAGAACAAGTAACCGCTCCCTCGTATTGAGGACTTATTTGACCAGCTTCATGGTGCCACTGTATTTTCAAAGATCGATCTGAGATCTGGGTACCATCAGCTGAGAGTCAGGGAAGAGAATATACCGAAGATGGCCTTTCAGACTCACTATAGGCACTACGAGTTCTTATTCATGTCGTTTGGCATGACAAATGCCCCAGCGATGTTCATGGACTTGATGCAGAGAGTGTTTCGTCCCTACTTGGACTCATTCGTCATCATCTTTATCGATGACATCCTTATTTACTCGAGGACTAGGGAGGAACGCATTGAGCACTTGAGGATCGCATTGCAGACTCTCAGAGATCATAGCTTGTACGCCAAGTTTAGCAAGTGCAAGTTTTGGTTGATAGAAGTCCGATTTTTAGGCCATGTAGTAGGAGCCGGGGGCATTTCAATTGATCCAGCTAAGGTCGAGGCTATTATATCTTGGCCGAGACCTACCATTGTGACAGAGATCCGAAGTTTTTTGGGTTTGGCAGGCTATTACCGCAGATTTGTGCCAAACTTCTCAAGGATCGCTGCTCCCATGACAAAGCTTACTCAGAAGAACATGCCATTTGTGTGGACAGATAAGTGTGAAGAAGCCTTTCTTGAGTTGAAGCGTCATTTGACATCTGCCCCAGTTCTTGTGCTACTAGAACCAGGCCGTGAGTTGACGATCTATATAGATGCATGTGGTACAGGCCTTGGGTGTGTGTTGATGTAGGGAGACGGGGTTGTCGCTTTTGCCTCACGACAGCTAAAAGTTCATGAGAAGAACTACCTCGTGCATGACTTAGAGTTGGCGGCAATAGTGTTTGCACTCAAGATCTGGCGACAGTATCTGTATGGTGAGCATTTCACACTTTATTCTAATCATAAGAGCCTCAAGTACCTATTTTTACAGAAAGACCTTAATATGAAGCAGAGGAGATGGATGGAGCTACTCAAGGATTACGACTTTACCATAGAGTACCATCCCGGGAAAGCCAATGTGGTGGCTGATGCGCTTAGTAGAGTACGGGTCGAGATTGCTTGTGTGGCTAGGCATATGTCTCAGGAATGGAGGATGATTGATTATGTGATAGTAATGAGTATCCACGAGACTTCGACTGAGACCAGAGTCAGTGCACAGATGAAAGCCCAGCCGGTGTTGCTTATTGAGATTATGGAGGTTCAGCCTCATGATGTTGACTTTATGATGTACCGGGGGTGGGCAGACGACACTTCTTGTGTGGAGTGGTCGGTTGATATTGATGGTGCGCTGAGGTTTAGGGGACGATTGTGGGTACCAGATGACCCTCGCCTGAGACAGGGAGTGCTAGCAGAGCTGCGCCACTCGAAATACACTGTCTATCTAGGCGCCAATAAGATGTATCAGGATGCTCAACGTACTTATTGGTGGCCGGGGATGAAGCGAGATATTGCAGCCTTTGTACAAAGATGTGATATGTGCCAGTAGATTAAGGCTGAGGACCAGAGAACCAATGGTTTATTATAGCCCTTGGCTATTCCCGAGTGGAAATGGGAGCACATTACCATGGACTTTGTGATGGGGTTTCCCCGGACTCAGCGTAGACATGATGCGGTATGGGTCATTGTGGACAGACCTACCAAGTTGGCTCATTTCCTCCCGATGCATAGTACAGATTCGGTGGAGAGGCTGAGTTGGTTGTATGTCCGCGAGATTGTGAGATTACATGGGGTCCCAGTGTCCATTGTGTCTGACAGAGATGCTCGGTTTACTTCTCATTTTTGTCAGAGCTTGCAGAATCAGTTAGGGACTAACGTGAGCTTGAGCACAACCTTCCATCCACAGATTGATGGTCAGTCTGAGAGAGTTATTCAGGTACTTGAGGATATGTTGAGAGCATGCATTGTTGATTTTGGTGGTAGCTGGAAGGATCACTTGCCCCTTTGTGAGTTTGCATATAATAACAACTACCAGGCGAGCATTGGCATGGCACCTTTTGAGGCATTGCATGGTCGACCTTGCCGATCGCCAGCTTGTTGGGTCGAGGTTGGTGATACAGCAATTTTGGGCCCTACTTTTGTGCAAGAGCAGAATGAGAAGATTCAGAGGATCCGTCAGAACATGAAGGCAGCTAAGGACCGGCAGAAGAGTTATGCAGATAATCGGAGGAAGGTCCTAGAGTTTGTGGTCGGTGTTCATATACTCCTACAAGTTTTCCCTAGGAAGGGGCAGACTCGGTTTGGCATTTTAGGGAAACTCGCACTGAGGGATATTGGACCTTTCGAGATCCTTGAGCGTGTAGGTCCTGTGACATACCGATTGGCGTTGCTGCCTCAGTTATCGGGGGTACATAATGTGTTCCATGTATTGATGTTGAGAAAGTACCACTCTGATCCCTTGCACGTAATTAATTGGAAACATGTTGACTTGCGAGAGGATTGTACGTATGATAAGGCTCCGGTAGCCATTGTTGATCGAGCTATGAGAAAACTGCGCAACAAGGAGATACTGATGGTATGAGTACGTTGGTAGTTCCACGGTCCGGAGCAGGACACTTGGGAGAGAGATGATTATATGACGAGTCACTTCCCGGAGATTATGGGAGTTACCCCTTGACCTTTAGTATATCAGAGAATTTCGAGGACGAAATTCATTTTAAGGAGGGGAGACTGTGATGACCCACATTTTTGACATCGGATTGACAGATCCAACATTTATGTACTCCATGTATTTTCTGAAATTTTAATGAGAAAATACAAGATTTTTTCTAATTGTTCTCAATTTCGGATTAATTATTAAAGAAAATAGAAATAATTCGAGAAAATGCAATTTTAAGGAGAAAACACATGAAAATATTAGGAAAATGTGTTTTCTTGAGGAAAATAAATTATAAGATTAATTTATGAATTTTTGGAGCAATTATCGGACTTTTAGAATGATAAATGAAATTTTTGGGTGAAAAATAAGATTTTTAGGGAAATTATACAATATTTGGAGAAAATAATTAATTTAATATTGTAATGTTGTATAATATTGGTATTTTGATGAAAAAATGATGAATTAGACAATTTATGATTTTAAAAGAAGAAAAATGTAAAATTTCGGTATATAATACATGTATATAGTATATATATGTGTAATAAATAAAAAGGGGAAAACAAAAAAACAAAAACAAAGGGTCCGGGTCGGCGCATGGGCCGAAAGGGGTCGGGCCCCAGGCCCGACCGAGCGCGGGCCGATGGCCCCCACGCCCTTGCGGGCCCAGCATAGCCTGGCCCATGTTGTAATACCTGAAATTTTAATGACGTAATAGTTGTAATACCTGAAATGTTAGTGACATAACAACCGAAATTTGAGTTTAAAACACATATACGTATATATTTATATATAAATGCACATATATATATATATATATATTTGTCATTGTTATGCAATTAATTAACTAGCATAGAAGTATAAAGGAATATACGATGATTAATATTAGACATAAAGAATTGTTGGGTAAATATATGCTTCTCTATTTGAATAAGAAAATAATATTTTTAGTATGATAT
>JAJIYU010015486.1:0-12675 GCA_030144865.1 Tinospora cordifolia
TTATTGTTTCAAATTATACAAATATAAGTTAACAACTTTTAATCAATTTTCATAAATAAATTATTTTTAGATATAATATTTGAAAATGAATCTTAATTTTTGCTTATCAAACAAATAATTGTTTGTATGTCTTTTTTGTCAATGTATATAATAATTAAAGATATGATAAGTCCAACGGCTAGGTGAAACATGTATACATATGATGGCTTCAATGTTATACAATAGCAAATATATTTTTTATATGAGTTTATTAGCATATTAAGATGCTTTAACTTTCTTAATTTTATATATAGGTAACAGTTTGTGTCATTGTGTTATAAATAGCAGGTCATATTATAAACAGATATGACTCACATATTACAAATTCAAACTTAACTCATTTACTGATGATATCAAATTTGTAAATTCAAACCTTACTTGTTTATTAACTGTGTTATAATTTACTTATATATAACTTATTTAAAATTTTACAACCAATTTTCAAAATTATTTTTTATAAAAATATTAATAAAAATATAAAACACAAAATTTATTAAAAATAAACTAAATTTCATTAAAAATTATTTTTTAAAATAATAAAAATTATATTATTAATATAATAATAAATATATTAATTTTAAATTTATTTATTTATAATTTATCTCTTAACTTATTTATAATCATGTTAAACATGTCATTTTTTGGTTTAACAAATTAACATGTTTATGACCCAAATTTTTGTCATGTTAAATCGTGTTTAACTTATTTTTGATCTAAACTTATTTATGTTAAACTCAAATTTGTTAAATAAGTGTCATGTTCGATTTGGGTTATTGTATCATGTCACAAATTATCACCCCTAATATTATATTCAATTTTATAATTTTAATAGTTATCATTTTCCTTCAATTCTTTTATGTTACTTGATTAACTAAAGAATTTTACTATGAATAGATCACATTGCTATTGCAACAAGACTAATATAATAATTGAAACAATAATGTCACACTTTGTAACCATGGTTCTTTGTAGAAACATGACAAATACCATACATTTGTTGTAACTAGATTAACATAGTGACTAAAACATTGATGTCATTCTTTACAATCAAGTTCTTCATGAAAATAAGAGAAATATCATACAATTGTTGCAACTTGACTAACACACTCACCAAGATGCTAATGTCACAATTTACAATCAGGTTCTTCATTGATACACAACAAATCACACTCATCTCAAACTTGCTCATAGACTTCTTTGATTCTTAATCAGCGTCCAGTGACACTTTGAGTTGTGCCACATTGATCATATTGATCGCATGACTTCCTAAGGCTACTCGTTCAAGCATGGGCTTCACTAGGTTATAAAACCAAAATTTTACAATAATGTTCATGCACAAAGGAGAAGAGAACACTATAGATATAGATGTTTGAGTTCTTCAAGTTCCACTTTCACACTTGAGTCCCTAAAATCCCCATGTGTATAAGCAATCGAGTATCCTACTTTTCATAGGAGCGAGATCTTTTAGGTGGCTTGTTGCATGTACTGTGTAACATAGTTATAGAACATGCATGTACAAAAATAACAAGATGAATCTACAAGATTATTGTACGGGCTTAAGATCTTCAACACGACTCTCCTCTTCCCCCCCGCCCAAAAAAATAAAAAATAAAAAAAAAATGAGCCACTTAACTATAATAAGAAAATCTCATTGCACATATAACATACATGTTATTAGAATTTTGAAAGCCTTGTCAAAGTAGATTTGCATGAATCTCTCTAAGGTGTTATGCACACAATGTTGACATATAATTTCAAAATGGCTTTTCTTTTAATTTATGCTATGAGATAATCAAAATAAAGGAAAGAAGAAAATTTTGTTCTTTATTTATGCCATGCCAAAGAGCAAATATTCTAAAAGGAAATCTTGTAGCATTTTCAAAAGATGATTTAATAATTTTTTATTTCAATATATATTTCAAGATTGAGATAATCATGTGCTAATATAGTAAACCAAAATTTCGAGATTAAAATAATCATGTGCTGATGTACTAAAGCAAAATTCTTCTAGAAAGAAATTTTTATTTTAAAAAACTTGTCTTAATAAGTTGTTTCAAAAAGAAACATTCTTAAAGAATAAAAACACATACTGAGAAAGTTTTCTTAAAATAATGATTTTTTAATTTGTTAAGATTGCCATGCCACATAAGTCTATATGCTCATATGGCAGAACAGTCCTGTTGACATTTTTGGTATAGACATGGTGCGAACGAAGCATGACATGTAATCACATATAACTTGTTATTTTTCTCATTATTTTATTTGATTAGATCCATACTTCATAAGGCAATAAAAATCATTATTTTAAGAAAACTTTCTCAGTATGTGTTTTTATTCTTTAAGAATGTTTCTTTTTGAAACAACTTATTAAGACAAGTTTTTTAAAATAAAAATTTCTTTCTAGAAGAATTTTGCTTTAGTACATCAGCACATGATTATTTTAATCTCGAAATTTTGGTTTACTATATTAGCACATGATTATCTCAATCTTGAAATATATATTGAAATAAAAAATTATTAAATCATCTTTTGAAAATGCTACAAGATTTCCTTTTAGAATATTTGCTCTTTGGCATGGCATAAATAAAGAACAAAATTTTCTTCTTTCCTTTATTTAACAAATTAACATATAAAAAAAGTACTTTAAATACGACTTAAATATTAAATAGTTAATTAGTTTACATTAATACCAATTGTGTGATAACTTCAACCTTGTGTAGTGTGTGTTGATAATAAATTGACGGACATAATGCAAATATAAAATTATAAAAATCATAGAAGAACAAATAAATTAAAAAACATATAACTAAATTTTAGTAGTATTGCACTAGGATCTGTAACCTAGCCCGAACGGTTCCGTTCAGGTTGGACACTAAAATGCATGATAAGAAAGGACTCTACCGCATGTTAACCGAGATAAGCACTTGCCATTCTGGCCATTGCAAGCTCGATCAAGAAAGGTAAGGCCAACCCAGATTGGCACCAATAAGCAGTAGATCAATGACAGGTTAGCAAGAGCTGACCTAAACAATGCTACACGCTAACTTGGATACTCTGATCTAACGGGAACAATATGTGGATAACAACTGAGTGAGATTTTTGGGATTTATTAATATGTCTGCATGATCATCAGATCCCACAAAAATTATGGTCAGTAAGAGACTTTTTATTGAGATATCGAACTCCTAAGTTTCTAAATTTGATTGAAAAGACTCTAAAGCACACTTTAAATAGGTTACAACTCCATTGGGTCAAGATATACAATTCTACATTCAGCTTAGTTTATTCTTTTAAATTATTTTTGAACTTAATTGACTAAGAAATTAGAGTCTTTGGTCTATGTTGCACAGTATTCTTTGCAATAGTCTTCCTTTGATTTTCTATCCAAATTAGTAATGGTTTCTCTACCTAATAATCTTTTTAGTGTGTCAAATTTTACATCATCAAGTAGTTGGAAAAAGAAAAAGACTTTTAGCATGAGTCATTAACTCAAAATAATCAATTTAAAACAAATGAAAAGATATAAGAAATTGAAAATAGGCACTTTCAAAAGAAATAAAAAATAATTTAAAAAAGGAAGAAAGAGAACTACGGCATTGGATAGTTGGAAAGCAATACAGACGTGGAAATGGATGAAGATTTTTGGAATTAACCACACAAATTGATAAAATTATGAGCTATTAGAAATAAATGAATAGACAAATAAATAATGATATTAATAATAATACAATAAAGGGATAAGTAAATTAATAAATGTAGAAGAAAAGAGGAGAAGAAAAGAAAGAAGAAAGAAAAAAAAAAGGAAAAAAGGGCAAGGGCCTAGGCACACGGGCCTGGCGCATGAGCCCAGGCCCGTGTGGCCTAGAAATCATGCACGGGTCGTGACGCCCATGTGAGCCAAATTAGCGTGCTAGCTAGACGTGGCATGTGGGTCGACCCACATGCTTAGGCAGCCCACGCCCACCCACTTATTCTTCTCTCTCCTCTCCCCTCCTTTTTCCCCTCCTTTCCCTCCTCCTTTTTCATCAGCAAAACTAAGCACGACCCCTAGTTTTGGGGTCATGGTTTTGATGTTCAATAGTGCCATCGGCCAAACCACGTGTGTCTGGCTAGCAAAACACCTTGCATGGCCACCCAAGGGCCATGTGTATGGCCAGAGGTACAAGAATCACCTTAGGGTCGGCTACCCTACCTCGACTGATTGAAACAATCTATTGTTTGTATTGCCTAATGTATGGAAGTAATTGATTGTATGATGTGCTTGTTCTATTGTTAGATTGTCTGTGAATTAGAATGGTCCACTGGGCTCGTAGAGCTTACCCTTCCGTTTTCATATTCAAGAAACTAGTATACCAACTAAGAGACATGGGCCAAAACTTATATCTTTATTTTTTTTATTTTTGTGCCTTATGATGTTACTTAACCACTAGTATGTACAAGAGCATGAACGTAACGATTAAAGGTCCTTTGATCAATAAATAAACCCAGATGTGGGGTACCTTTGGGCACGCCATTACTACATTATGTTTCTACTATTAATGCTCATGATACTAACGGTGCTATGAATACTAGTTTTAAGACTAATAAACTAGTAGGAGAAAGAAATAACTTAAATAATAGTAAAATCTTAGAATATGTATAAAAAATTGTTTTAACAGTTCTGAGACTGAGATTACAATTTCAAGTTGATAGTGGGTAAGTTTTGTCCTAAGTAAAATTAAACATTAAATGGGAGGTAGGTTATCCTACTCTAGAAAGGCATGGTCTTTTAAGCAGACTTAGTCTGGCCACCCTAACTAAATGTTGTCCCACCAGTTTGAACAAGTAGTCAAAGACGATAAATAAGTTTTCAAATAAATAAACTATATATCTACTCAAAAATGATTTCCACTCTCACATGAATATATGTATGCATAAGGAAATGATTTTTAAATGTTTTTATTTTTAAACCAAAAAGTGGGTGTTACAACATAATACGTAAATGGATTAAAAAAAGAACCTTATTATAAGTTATATATACGTGTGTGTGTGTGTGTGTGTGTGTATATATATGTATATATCACTTCTTTCCAATACAAAATAGATATTAAAGTTGTGAATTACAATTCAAATGGTATAATTTTTGGTATAAGTGGTATTTTATAGCCTTCTAAAAAATAGAGTATGCATCCACATAGAGTAAAAATACATAAATTTATATCACTATATGCATATCATCGTATAGATCATAAATATATGGTTTATTCGTACCAATGCAATTGCTGAAGTGTAGTATGGTAGTTAGAAGTTAACAAATTATGGGTATTGTTTGAACATGTGGGGTGCTAACAAAAATTTAATTGAAAAATATAGAAATGTAGATTTAGTGACACCAAAATTATGATTTTTAAATGTTAGATTGATAGGTTAATTAACAGTTGATCAATTGGAGAAAATTAATAAATTAATATATTATATATATGAACATTGTATATAACGTTATATATATATATATATATATATATCTATTATTTATGATAAAAAATAGATTTTATGACCTTATATAAACATACATTAAAGCTACTATGTATGCATCAATATATATAGAAGTTATGATATTAGTTTAGTTCTAATATGGAATAGATTTCATTTATATATATATATATATATATTATAAAAATGATTAGTTATTTTGCTTCATGTACTAAATAAAAAATTTTAAAGAGATTGATTATGGTATAACATAAAGTGACAGGTGTCAAGCAAGATAAATTTTTGGTATTCTTTGATTATTTCTTTATCTTGATTATTTATATGACATTATAAATATAACAATGATTTAAATGTAAACATGTTATATGTATGAATATATATTGTATTGGTTTAGAATTCATGAAATTATATTTACACAGCAACATGTTTTAAATTTGCAAAGTTGATTTAAAATACATGATAATGCTCAATTTAACATTAAAGTTATTGCTTATAATTGGACATTATCGTTTTTTAAGGCTCATTATTTAGTAATTAATAATAAAATATATTTAACTTCGTTTTAATTAAATTCATATATTTTTAAAGAAGTTAATATATTACATGCATTATGCAATTCAATTATAATCAATTTTTCATTACGCAATATTGTTTTAATTATAGAAATAAAAATTTAATGAAAAATTAATAACAGTGGAGCATGTGAGATTAGGAGCCTCAAGATCATCAAAGTTGTCAAGACATCGACACGTGATGCCACCTCATGCATCCATCATTAAAGTGAAAATAGTGCATATCTCGAGAAGCATCAACGATTAAGATGGAAGTTAGAGGAATCTCAAGACACATGAAGACATCTTCATCATCTACTATCCATTGTGGATCCTAAGGATAATCTAATGAATGAGTTTCAATTTATGAGGAAACAAAAGTTGATAATGACTAATCAAATTGTCTTCCCAGGAACTCACATACCAAACATCTTCATCACCCTTCATTCCTTGTTGTGCATCCCAAGAATAATCTAAGGGTGAGTTCAAATTTATAAGAAAACCAAAGTTGGTTTTTCTAAGAACTTATATGCCAAGACACATAAAGACACCACCATCCCCCTTTATTTGCATTGGTCACCATTTCCAATGCTTCTTACTTTTGAACTTTTTAAGAAAGGTGGGAGACGATGAGCCACTTACACCATTCATCCACATCACCTTTAGATCATTTTCTATTGGTCAATTAGCTCCTTAAAACATCTATATATAAACCTCTCAAATCCACACTTGAGAGACATCTCATTTTTCATTTTTTTTCTCTTGATCACATTAGGGCTCTCCCAATTTCTTATTTTTTTCACTATTCATTTTTTTGTTTTTGTTTTTCCTTAGCTTTCAAGTTCATGGAAGGTTAAGTCTTTTGTTGGGGCTAAGAGGAAACTATTTTCACCTTCTCTTGGGAATTCTTGGGTAATACTTGTATTTTATCTCACTTGACATATGTTCTCTTATGCTTTTGTTAGATTTTGTATTAAACTTCATACATTATATCATATATTTTGTATAGTCAATTTTGCAAAATCTAATGCCCTAACTTTTCCATCTTATCGTTATTTCTACATTATCAAAATATTATAATTATCTCATCCTTTTTTTATTTTTCTTGTTTTATCACAAGTACCAAAACTTAGTTTTAGAAATCCATCACAATCCTTGTAGTTCGACCTTGGGACTCCCCAAGTTATTACTAATTGTATTTACTACATTATTCTCCCTAGTTATACTTATAATTTGTTGTATCATTTATTTTATGTCTAGAGTTTATTTATATTGCATGTTGTTAAGTTATCATCTAAAGAATGCATTTTGCATCTCTTTAGTAATTTAAAATTATGCACATAAAGTAAGCAACAAGATGAAAAATAATTTTTATGTGATACTATATGTGAGACTGAATTATGAGAAGTATTAATATTTCTCTATGTGATAATCTTAAAAATAATTGTTGAGTTTACAATAATTAAAGGTTCAGTCTACACTTGTTAAAACCTGACAAAGAGTGAGACATGCCCTATTTTTTGGACAGGTGCAAATAGATATGTTTTATTAAATCTTACATGATTAAAATAATTGTATGACACTACTTTAAAGTTCATATATGTATTGTCTAGCTTTGCATAATAATTCTCTTGTTTTACTTAATTTGGTTTTTGATATGTTTATTTAAATGCATTTAAATGTTACAAATAAAAATAATTTATTAAACATATTGTAGCTCATTTATTCTCTTCAACATTTTAAGAGTAGATTGGAAAAAGAAACGATCAACACAATAATAGTAAACAACTCTTCAATAACTATTGTGTGAGTATGTTGAAGAGTATTTGCAAGCTCATATTTTTGTATAAATATAATTATTACTATATACATAATAATCACATTAAGGGGTGTGAGTTTCTATTTGAGCTAAATGAGAATTTTTGAAACAATGGCTATGTTATGGATTATGGTTTATAGAGGTTATGCTAAAAAATATTTATTTGTAGAACTATCAAGTAATGAATTATCTCTCAAGTGACTCCATTTTTTTTTTTTTTTTTGGAAGAGTCAAAATTTTGTGGGAATTCTTTCAAACTTTTTAGTGGATATTGAAAAATATAGGTATTGAGAGGTTGACATAATATTATATATGTAGATTTAGCATATGTAGTATTATATGCTAGTTGTTATATTACTTCTATAAAGTGGGTCACGACATGGTGTCCAAGTTAATATTATGTCGTTAATAATTTTAAATGTTCATAGGTTTTTTTATTTCAACTCTAATTTAAGTTATTTAAGATTCATTTGAAATTAAAAAAAAATTGAAAAGACCTTTTAAGGGCACATTAAGTTATTTAAACTAAACTTAAAATAAGAATGTTATGGTAATTTGAATTTACTAGCCACGTTATTTAAGATTCATTTGAAATTTAAAGCACATTAAGTTATTTGAACTAAACTTAAAATAAGAATGTTATGGTAATTTGAATTTACTAGCCACGCATTAACTTTGTGACTGAGTTAACCGCATTGTTAGTAATTTCAAATGGTCATAAATTTCTCATTTTAATTTTTGATTTAAACAATCTAAAATGTTTTGAAATAAAGATAAATATATTTCTAATGCATCTTAAAATTTTCAAATCAAAGCTAAAATGATAATATTATGCCCATTTGAAATAAATAACAGTATGACATCAACTTGGTGACAGAGTTTATTGTACAATTAGTAATTTCAAATAGCTATAATTTTATTATTTTAATTCTAATTCTAATTCAAAAACTAGTACATCTTTAATCAGACAATATAAAGTTAAAATAAATATATATATAGTCTTTTGAAACAACTAATCTCACAACATTAACTCAATTATCGGGTTAATATTGTCTAATTAGTTATTTTAAATGACCATAACTTTGTTACTTCACTTTAATTTGAGTAATTTAAGATGTGTTAAATAAGAATTTGTGTTGTCGTTCCAACACATTTTGAATCGTTTAAAAAGACTTAAAACATTTAAGTTATGACTACATGAAATTACTAACCACAGGGTATCAATTCCATCATCAAGTTAATATTACACAATTAATTATTTCAAGTGGTTATAATTTTCTTATTTCATCTTTGATTCGAGTAATTCAAGATCCATTAGAAAGATTTTTTTTTATCATCTTAAAAGAAATTCTAGCACATTTTACTTGCTTGAATTGAACTTAAAAGGAACAAGTTACGACAATTTGAAATTATGAACTGCATTGGTAACTCGATCACCAAGTTCAGATAGTCATAATTTTATCATTTTAACTCTAGTTTAAGTATTTTAATGTTCATTGGAAAGATGTTTTTCTCTTTTCAACATATTACAAATTATAAAATTTAGGGTTAAACTAAACAAGTTACGGCCATTTAAAGATATGAACCATGCAATATTAACTTAGTTACTAAGTTAGTACTACATGGTTAGTTATTTCATATGGTGACATCTTTTACATTTTAACTCTAATTTGAGTAATTCAAAATATATTAAAAGCATTTTTTTTGTTCTCTTTTTAACATATCTTAAATTAATTAATTAAAGCCAGATCAAGAAAGTTATGACTAGTTGGTTAGTTATTTTAAATTGTCACAAATTTCTTACTTTAATTTTGATTTCTGTGATTTAAGATGTATTAGAAAAGTCATTTCATCATCTTTCTAAAATATTTTAAATTTACTAGACCACATAGTTAACTCAATCACTTAGGTAATGTTTGCGGTTGGTTATTTCAAATGACTATAACTTTTTTATTTTAACTTAAATTTAAGCAATTTAAGATGCTTTGGAAATGTGTTGTTGTCTTCTTTGCAATACATCTCAAATAACTTAAATTAGAGTTCAGATGAAAGTAATATAGTCATTTAAATATTTTATCACTTGTTTCATCAGTAGAATATAAAATTAGAAAGATTTTTTTCTTATTTGATGGTTCTATTAGATTTGGGCCTATATTCTAGTTTTATAAAATATAGGATTTCTACTCAAATTCTTTAAAATGCGATACATGATCTCCTAAAAAACTTCTTTTTTTTTTTTTTGAAATTATCCATATTTTTGGTACCAAGCACTTGTATTGAAAACAATATTTCTTTTTCCTTAAGAAAGAGAGAGTGAAATTTTTTTTTCAATGAATTTATTTGAAAATATATTTTCAGGTAAATTAGCACTAGAAAAAATACGAAAACTTATTTGGCTCGTGGTCCAAACACTTAGAGACTAGCTAGATGGGCAATCATCCTGCCAGTCCAAGGAAAGTCTTAATTATTTAATAAAGGACCAAGTGCCCCAAACAAATGTTTAATAAAATTATAAAAGGCCCTAATTGGGACACAACAACTGTTATCAAAATATCAAAGGCTAAGAAGATTCGAATTCTCACCCCATGCCTAGGCAAGCTACTTATCATTGGCACATTCTTGAATATTTAGGTAAATTTATGCTAGAATTTGTACACCATCTAATAAACATGTGATTGCTTCAATATGTACGTTCTTGACATAATGAATCGAGCAATAATCACCATGCTTGAGATGATCAAAACAAAACTAATGGACAGATTGAAGAAGAAGAAAGACCAAATGAATAAATTCAACTAGAAGAAAACAGGCAAAATACGTTCAACGATTCAAAAAAAAAAATCAACAAGTTGAAAGAGGCATTAATTGAGTACTTGCTTGATTACCTCGGTGGACCTAAAGTTGTTGGTTTTAAGTCACGAACACATATATGTAGTGGATATGATTGAGAGGATGTGTACTCGCAAAAGATGACGATTGTTGGCATGCCGGGATTGCAACCATTGTTGGCAACAATGAGAAAGCAGACCCTACAATTCATGAGTCTTACCATGTGTATGTTCATTATATTAACCTAAGTTAAGATGAAGAAATGTGGTCCAAGCCTGTAGAAGATATCATTCTTATTCAATCACCCATTGAGGAACCAAAGAAGAGAGAGAAAAACTGCGAAGAGCCAAAAGAACTCAAGAATGCTGCCATAAAGACGGGGATTTCAAGGATGGGTGGTCTATTTAAAAATGACATAAAAAATGTGGTGCCAAAAGAGCTTGAGAATGCTGCCACAAAGACGGGGATTTCAAGGATGGTTGGTCTATTTAAAAATGACATAAAAAAATGTGGTGCCAAAGGGCACGATAAACTATTTCATACGAAGGAACATAATTAGTTACATTACCATAAACATAATTATTTCATTTATTAGTTCTCTAATAAACTTATTCCATGCATTTTAAGATAAAAACAAAAAAGTGAAATGAAAGCAAGGAGTAGAAGTGATTATTAAGCAGTCACAATAAAGAACAATGACTACAACATCAGTCTCTACCCACCCATCTATTTTAGCCCAACCATTGGATTTAACACAACCATCGAATTCAGTTCAACCATTAATCTCTACACAACAATCAATCTCTACCCACCCAACTGTCTCACCCCCTGACAAACTAAGGAGAAATTATGTTACAATGCAAGCATCCCCCAGGAGAACAACAACTAGTTCTTTTGCAACCCTGTCATCCCCTCCTAACAGAATAATTAGGATTGTAACCGGCCAATCATCCCTTTACAAATCTATAGTAGCAGACATGTAACACCCCGCCTCTCAAGTCCCATCTTTCACGTCATCTAACAGTTCAATTCTCTTTGATAAAAAATCTTGGGATGTCTGAGAGACGGGCCCGTGCTACATTTTCTTCTTTTTAAACCCTAAATGTAATAGGGTTCCTGTGTATATTAGTTTATGTACAAAATGACTTCATGGTAAATAAAATTCATCATTATTCATTCGACAATTTCGAATACAATAATCCATTATAGCGAAAAATAAATTCAAAGCTGAAAATACATGATTTCACTTGGGCCGATGTGCCCTAAATTGAAATAAATAAAAACTTTCAATGGGTAAATCTCCTCGCAAGCTGATTAATTTCCTGTTGTGAAAAATAAGGGGGTGAGCTAAAAAGCCCAGTAAATCACTTCATCTATTTAATCCATTATTCTAACCAGACAATGCAAGCAGATCAAACACTTTCAGAGATTAATTCGATTCAACCAATATATTAATTCAATCGTAATTTAAACCGAACGGGAATACCCTCTGTGCTCCAAATCTAGGGAGAGAGATCAATTTTGAAACTCAAACTCATTTTCAGTGGGATCATTCTTGAAACCTGTTCCATGCTGGTGTCAGTATTAACAGCCAGTTCCAATTCTATATGGAACACAGAAAGTCCCTCATACCGGTACGTGGTTGAAATCTCATTTAATCTGACTTTTGTGTGCAAGAGTATATAGTAGATAAATATTTCAACAAAAAATTAACATACCACAGTATAACATGATAAATCAACGGGAGCACAGATTTTCGATTTTTTATGTAGAAGATCGTACGAGACGCAACTACAGAGCATACTCTCTCGAACAGAAAAAATGACTTTCGATTTCTGATGTAGAAGATCGTATAAGACGCAACTACAGAGCATACTCTCTTGGTCATGCAACATGATAATTGGATGACATAAATGCAAAGAACAAGAATAAAAACACAAGAAAATCAAGCTAACCAAACAAGCA
>JAJIYU010015487.1:0-12707 GCA_030144865.1 Tinospora cordifolia
TGGGTTTTATGATAGTATTATTTTTAAAGCTATTTAAAAAAGAAAGAAACAATATTTATCAGATAATAAAAACCAACCAGATTAACGACATCTCTTGTTGCCATGGCAAGTATGTCAGCACAGGAAACCTTGTTCCTGCAAGAAGGAATGGCATCAACTGCAGCTTTCGCCTTGATCACTGTATCAAACCCATCTCCTGCTAGTGATAAATTATCAGGATGATCCTTCTCTGCTGTGTTGCTTCCAGTAGATTGGATCATAACTGATGCATCGCAACCCTGCATAAAAAGGAATAAATGATAAACTAAGGTTAAATAATCATTCAAAACCAAACACTATACTATACACATAAATAATATAATCAATTAATGGGCTAATGAAAGAGAGATAATGGGTAGTTAATCACATTGACTAAGCAGTCATGGAAGAAGAGGCGAAGAGTTCCGGGAACCGTCACGAATGTCTGATCAAACTTCTTCTTCACGGCCGCTCTAACGATGCTTTCTACATTCGGGCAGGTGCTAGCATAGAAATTCTGCCTGAGCTGAGCTGAACTCAAGTAAGGATTCAGGAGGAAAACTGCTAGAGCAAGAACTCTGATCATCATCAAGAATCCAGTATCATTTCCACGAGCCATCGTGGAGTTAAGCAAGCAAGTCAATTAAGTAAATCAAGCTACAGCTAGCTGACACTTCAAGTTAGGCAATTAGAAAACTTTGAGGTGATGAATGATCAGTTCTAGCGATCCTGAAGTGCCTAGGCCATTGAATATGGTGATATATATATACGTGTATGAGAGGGAGTAGGTGGAAATATGAGGCCAGTTGGAACGAATCTTTTACAGCCAAGAGAGAGAGAGAGCAAATATATTAAAAACAAATAACATAGCATGCCATTAATTGAAAGAAAGAAACACATAATATTTCCATTTGGCTGCCATTGATCCCATAAAAAATATCATTTATTTTGTAAATAATAATAATGATAATGATAATAATACAAAGAAGCTAAAACAATCAGAAAGATTTAGAAGAAGTAGAAGTTTTATATAATACCTGATAAAGATGTGATCAAAGTGACATAAACGTTTTGACAAATTAAGAAAATTATTATAGTATAGTATATATTTATATATATATATGTGTGTGTGTGTGTATGACTTGTCAACAAAAGGCTGCGTCTTCTATCAATGGGACAAACTTAATTGAACGTGGTGTTCACGTTCCTCAGGACTTCTAGTACAAAAGGGCATCATGAGCTTGAAAATGAAAATGATATCCCAACCATGAGTTTCTCTTGGATGGAGTAAGGAGCGAATCCCGAGAGAAGGTGAGTGACACGTCCAATAGTTGGGAGTCTTGGCTTGAGTAGGTTATGGGTGGAAGATGTGTATATAAATCTCTATGAAACCTTAAATCAAAGGGCAAGAGGACACCTCACTAACTTTCAAAAAAGAAATTGAGATTACATAGCAAAAATATTTGAAGGCAAATGGTAAGAGTTTGTTAGAATGTTTCATTGGAAAATTGTTTTTATACAATTATTTTTAGTGAAGATGAAATTTCTCAAATTCTCATCAAGAGGCGAGTTTCTAAAGTGTGTGTTGTGTTTGACTTGTTTTAAAAAATGCTATATAAACTTAATTTTAAGCATTACATATTATAATATATGATGTAATATATATTTACGCTGTTAGATAAAAAAGGCGCTATATATATATATAAAAAGGTAGAAGGTTAAACTTTATTAAATCAAACTATGCATTGAGTAATTATTGTTGAGTTGAGTTGGGTATAATACAAAAAGGGACTAAATGAATGGATTGAATTATTTAATAAGTGGACTAATTAATGACAGAATGATGGTGGGTATTGATGAAAAAAAAAAAAAATTCATGCATGTTTGAGGTTGTATTTATAAATTTGAGGGAACTTATGACATCTCCAAAAGATAGACTATGAGCTATTTGTTTATTAGGTAGTAATTGGTAAGAAAAGAATTGAAGGCATTATAAAATGTTAGAAGAAAATTGTTTGTTGGTCACACTAAAGAAGACATTTTCTCCTCACCCACCAAACAACTGCTTAATTAAAGAATTAGTACATATACATACACACAAACACACACCCACATACACACACACATACATATTATATTATATTATTGCTGTAAGCTTCGCTATTAAAGAAAATAATTAATGGTGGCCCATGACATTCCTTCAATAAGTTTTACAATCTTCTTGGTTTGTGTATATGACCCTTACCGAACTCATTTAAGTTTTGGGGTATTTTCCTCACTCCCTTGTGCCACCTATTAAATTACAGAAGGAAAATGGTGCCCTTGACGTTACCTTTGCAACTAACTCTAGGTCATCTCTTGATATAATCCATGACTACATCCTGATCTGATCAATTGTGAACGTGCTTCCAACCAAAAAAAAAAATTAAAAATAAAAATTGTCCTATGTGTAATCAAATTATTACAAAGAAAAGCGAAATAATAAAATGCAAGAGAAGAGACAAAATTAGATTCATTAATTTGATAAGAAGGGCACGGGATTATCTGATTTGCGTGATAGACTTTGGAACTCAGAGTTACCTAATCTTTATTTATTTATTTTTTTCATTTGATGATTTGGATGTTTAGTCATTCAGAATTTATATAACTTCGACTAAGGTACTACAAGCATGTGCAAACTGATCCATACATGCATACATGATCACAAAATTCTTGAATTAGTATATCTATAATTTACATTTTATATATTTTAATTAGTTATTTAATTAATTTAAATTTACTTTTTTTAAGACACATTGTTTAAGCTGATCAATCTAACTCTTTTAGATATGTGTCATCCATTGACAAATCTCTTGTTAGTTTAAGATTATGCTTTAAGAAAATTGATTATGTTATCGGTCAAAATAATTTGAATCAAGTTCGTTATAACTTATAAAACATAATTTTGAAAATTATGGTACTGTCTGTTATAATTTAAAATAAGTGATTATATAGTAAATTAATAAATTTAACCTTATTTTAAAAATTAAAATATTTTTGTTAAGGACAAAATATATAGTTTTGACATAATCAAAACAAGAAAAGTTGTTAAAAATTTGCCTACAACTGATTATTCAAAAGTAATTATTTTGACAATCGGATTACATAAGCTATTTTAACAAATATTAAACCATATTTTTTAATTTGTAACAAATACCCCCATATTATTCTTTTAATTAATCTTAATAAAATTATGTATACATATATAAATTTCGTTGAAATAGAAAAATTAATTAAATTAAAACCATGGGCAATGTATGAGTAATCCTAAACCATGCCATCTTTTCATTTGTCTCCTAATGGGCAGAAGTTTTCCAAAGCCACCGTCTTAGGCATTTTAAATTTAGAATTTGTAGAGGACAAGGGTAACATGGTGATGATATTCAAATAATTAAACAAGAAGATAATTTTAATAAAATGAATGATCCTTATAAAAACTATATATAAATGTTTGGGCTTAACATGTATTCAAATATTAGGTGAAGTGTTAAAATCAAACATAGAACCTTACATGAACTAGATATTGAGAAGAACGAATTAATATTATTTGAAATTCAATAATTCTCTTGGTTTTAATTTGCTAAACTAGTGGGTATAATATCTTCAAATCAATCATTGGTTCTTATATTACAGCTTAAACTGCTGGTCTCTTTTATTATTTTAAATTATGAAAGTCAACTTCTATCAGTTGAGACGTTGGTTTCTCAAGTTTATGCATGTATAGATATAGCTAAAGGCCAGACAATTAGACATATAATTAGTATAAATTATATTAACTATTCCTCCCTCTGTAACCAAACATCCATTGCATATTTATATATTACCTGTCTTCTACAAAACCATCTAATATGAGGAAACAAGGCACATGAGGTTCAATCATTTTGGCATATTAATGTATCAGTTTCTTGCCTGTTCAATAATAGTATGGCAAACTTTACCCAATAATTACATATATTTAATTTGGTCAACAGTTTTTTTGAAATGCATCTCATTAAATCTTCATTTTCTTTTTCTTTATTTTTGTTCTTTAAAAAATATTAAATTCGTCTGCTGGTAAACCTCAAATCTTTATTTTTTTTAATTTTTTTTATTTTTAAAGAAAAAGATGAAGAAGAGAAAAAAGAAGGGTCAGTCTTCTTCTTTCTTCTCTTCTTTTTCATCCATTTTCTTCTTCTTCATCTTTGTCTTTTAAAAAAAAAAGAAAAAGAGAATCTGCTTTTGCCTACTGACAAACCAAAAGATGATGATCAACTAAAAATAAAAGAAACTGAAAAATTTAGAGGAGGGACATTTTATATGTAGACCTATTTAAATGTAAACTAAACCGATTTTTTTAATTTAATTTAATTTAATTTATTTGTTTTCTGTTCTCAAGCTACACGTATTAACCATGAGAGCTCATTTCGATCTGAACTATGTTTAGAGCGTGAAAATGCACCAGTGGTCAGCTAATATGTATCATATTCTCTACCGTTTTGCAGATTAAGAGTTTTTAATTACGAGCTCCAATAATTACTGGATTTTGGGCTTTAAGGTATGCAAAACCTTAAAATTTAAAGGAAAAAATATGTATCTATACATTATTTTATAATATATTACAAAAATAGCAAGTACTTTAATGTTATACAAGTATTCAAATTTTAATTACATAAATATAAAAAGCTGTTATAAGTTTAAAAATCGAGTAAACAGTCTTAAAAATGGTAGTTACCATTTTGAATAGAAAAATCGCACGAAATCAACAACGAAAATAGAAAGCAATCGAAATAGTAATATTCTTGCGTGGAATGATTTGCAGAAATGATCTGAAACCAGATCGAATACCTAACATAGTAGAGCAAAGAGAAATCTATAATCACCATAACATTTTGGTCGAATGAAAATTCTTGAGTAGTAGGTATGTTTTATACGATCTGTAGGAAATTGCAGATTTGAGGGTTTTTTTTTAATGATTTTACAAAAAGAAATTAGAATTTAATGATGTATATAGTATATTGTGTGTTTAATGATATTGATACGTATCAGAGATGTTCAAATTATAGAATATTGTGTGTTTAACGATGTATACAGTGTATATTAATTCGTTTTTTCCTTATTTTTGTACTTTGAACAATTTCTATTCATCTCTGATAATGCATTCCTCTTATACATTCCATAGATAAAACGTGATTGGGTAGTGTTTCATGAAAAATTTCAAAGACAATAAACTGTAGACTATAAATCAAGATTTCAATGTGTAAAATGTATACAATTGTAAACTATGATTAGATTTTTACAACAATTGCGATAATGGTTTCTAACTGTGTATGTATGTAGTAGATTGTATATTTTGAAGCACAACACGAATGAATATACATGTGTATATAACACGAATCTTATCATTTGTCAAAGACACATAAATTGATTATTCATATGATTTTGAAGCACAACACGAATGACTATTTACATGTATACAAGAAATATACAAATAATATATAAAAAAATACAAAAAATAGGAAATATACCAAAAAATTTACGCAGGCCTATATATTGATGGCAAGTGAAAGAAACAATCAAAACATATCACTATCCACAAGAAATATATAATCAATTAATACATAGTTGTACACTAAATGTACAATAAATATAAATGAAGGAGCTAGACAATGTCGACAAGTGTATAAGGGGATATTTAGACAATATAGGACATGAAAAATGGTTTCGTACACAGTCAAGTGATAATAGATACTCAATAATGACTTCAAATATAGAAGAATTAATAAATGCAACAATTAAAGTTGCTAGAGATCTACCTATTTGTTCATTGCTTGAGTACTTGAGGGCATTGGTTCAAGAATGAAGTTATAGAAATAGAAACCATGCACAATCAATATTCACAAGGCTATGCAAAACGTCTCATGATATACTTGAAGACAACTTTGTAATGGCAAAACGTCTCATGATATACTTGAAGACAACTTTGTAATGGCAGTGAAAATGCAAGTATGATTCTTATAACAACTAATTTCTTGTTCAGTACTCTCAGATGCAATATGTTTTCTTGTATATTTAGTGTGTACAATCTATTTTATTGATCATTATTCAACGTCTTTGCATGAAATTAGTTTGTATATAATTTCTGTTTATTTCTTGTATCTTATCTGTATAATATTCATATTTTTTGTGTATACAGTCAAATGATTCTTGATCATGATTCAACGTCTCTGTAGGAAAGTTTCTATATATAACTGTGTATAATTTCTGTATATTTCTTGTATACACTGATCTGCCATTGAAATAATAAGTAATTTTTTATATTTTTAGGTACGAGGATGCAATGATGAGGTATATACAGTTAATAATTAAGAAGGAAAGTACACAGTTAACATGAAGGACAAAACTTTGTATATTTTATGTATATTTATCGTATATAGTCTATTTTTTTGATCATTATTCAACATCTATGAAGGGGAACTAGTTTTTGTATACATCTTATATATTTTCTGTATATTTGGTGTATATAGTATGTTTTCTTAATTAATAATTAACTCATCTCTGCATGAAATTGATTTTTGTATTTTTTTTTTGTATATTTGGTGTATACAATTTATATATTTTTGATATAATTTCTTGTATATTTAGTGTATATAAACTATTTTCTTAATCATTATTCAACGCCTGTAAAGGAAACTAGTGTCTTTATACTTTTTATATATATCTTGTATATTTATTATATATTTATTGTATATTTTGTACATACAGTCTATTTTATGATCATTGCGCAATTCATCTTTACAGAAAATTAGTTTTTTGTATATTATTTGTATGTTTCTTATATATATTTTTGTATATTTTATTTATATTTGGTATATACAGTTTATTTCTTTTGATCATTATTCACATTTGTGAAAGATAATTAGTTTCTGTATACTTCGTATATATTTTTTGCATATTATTTTATATATTTCATGCATATTTGGTGTATACAATCTATTTTATTGATTATTAATCAACTCATCTCTGCATGAAATTGATTTTTATATATTTTCTATATATTTGTTATATATAGTTGTATATTTTTGATATATTTCTTATATATTTTGTGTAAACAGTTTGTTTCTTGATCATTATGCAATTCATCTCCACAGGAAATTGGTTTTCTGTATATTATCTGTTTTCCTGATCATAATGCAACTCATCTCTACAGGAAAATATTGTATGTATATGTTCTTTATAATTCTATATATACATGTAACTGTTTTACACAAAAGACTACAGAACAACAAAGTTTTATAAATTTTTTGGCTGCTCAATACAAATGGAGTATGTCAGTTTTAGAAAAAAAAGAAAAAAATGTATAATAAGCATCACAAATCCTATTTCTGTCTTGGCTGGGCCACAACATTGATGTCATTCCCACAATCTTCAAAGTCACTCTCAGTTCCATCTTGTTTTGTTTTGCCATGTCTATACAAAAGGAAACCAAGTCTTTGTTGATGAATAGAAATATTGAATTCTGCTAGGATTGTTTTCACGTGTATGAAATATTTGGCAAAATATGACGTAAAGATTCCACAATCACTACAAATAAAAGATAAAACCATGTGTTGTATTAAGAATCATATATCATATAGGTAAATAAATGAAGACATACAAGGTAAAAATAAATTACCAATCTATCTATGAGGGAAGTTCGTCAACCATACAAACTCTAAAAGCTCTTCTTCCCAGTTTTGTGGACAAATCATCCCTTAAATCAAGAAACCCAACCATACCAAGATATAAAGGTAACAATGTGTTATAAGCACATATTGTTTTCCTAATAGCAGAATCCATAGTAGGAGAGTGCAGTGAATTGTACACATAAATGCAACAATCAACAAAATTGAGACGACCTAGTATTCAGTGAGATGCAGATGCAACATGAATTGGGAAGAGAAAATGGTCAGATTCAATCTATGGTTTGTTGCAATACAAATAATGCCCAAGTATGCATTCAACAATCACCGTCTCTTCTTGCAGAACTGACATCAATCTCTTACTATGAATATATCTTGTATAAATTAATTGAAGCTTTTGATCAAAGAAATTATCAGTTATAGTGAATTTCAAACTAAGACTTTTATTGTACTTCCCTTTCTTTCCTATATGGTAGAATATGACATCAACATGTTGTAATAACAAAATTTGTGATCATAATTAGTAAATCAAGAAGTATATCATCATATCCTTTACAATTACAAAATACAAATAAATATTTCAATTACAAGATTTTGTATTTTTAGTGTTTTGTTCAAATACAAAATATGAAATTTAGTAAATCAAAGTCTACAATCAAATAACAAAACCTGACCATCCTACAAAAATTTATTTGGGTAGACAAAGTATATATATTCTATATCTAATGCATATACATATCCAAAATCCAATCCAGTAACTAAAAATTTAAACATACTAGAAAAGAAATCACCATACAATGGAAGTTAGCATAAAACTAGACATAGCGTAACAACCCAGGCCCACCGTGATGATAGTGTCCCCACCTTAGCCATCACTGACTGGGTGCAGAATTTTGTCCTTAGCGAGACTTGAACCTGAGCCTCCTAATACACGTCGGCACAATGAAACACCTCCGAATGCACATTTAGCCCAGACATCACTCTAGAGTCGGATCGATGTGAGATATTATAATCTACCCCCTTGGGAGTAGTCCTGTTCTCAGGACTTACACCTCTGTCACACATAGAGCGGCTCTGATACCATTTGTAATAACCCGGACCCATCGTGATGATATTGTGCCCACGTTAGCCACCACTAACTGAGTGCAGGGTTTGTCCTTGACGAGACTCAAACCTGAGCCTTCCAAAACGTGTTGGCACAATGAGACACCCTAAATGTACATTTAGCCCAAATATCACTCTGGAGTCGGACCAATGTAGGATATTACAAACCACCTCCTTTGGGAGGACAATTTTGTACAAAAATCGAGGAAATAAAATAATTCAACTTTGAGAAATTATTAATATTTTGTTACATAAATTATGTGATGACCCATATTTTTCACATACAAATTAATGGGTTCGATAAATGAATTTTTCTAAACATTTTAATGAAAATACATAGATTTTTCCAATTTTCTCTAAACGTTAATCATTTATTGAAGAAAATTAGAATAATTGAGGAATACAATTTTAAGAAGAGAATATATTAATTATGGTGAAAATATAATTTTTGGAAGAAAATATGATTTTTTGGGTGATTATTAATTTTTTGGGGTGATTATTAGATTTTTGGGAGAAAAATGATAATTTTTGGAAAAAAATGCTAATTCTTGGAAAAAGGTGTATAAATGATAAAAATTGAGAAATAGTAAAGATTTTGATGAAAATTGGTGAAATACCTAAGTGGATGAATCAAATAATTATAATAAAAATAAAGAAAAAATGAATTAAATACAGATTATATACAAGAGGGGAGAAGTAAAAAAAACAAAAAAAAAAAAATATTTGGGTCGGATTTGGCGCATGGGCTGGACCCAGTGCACGGGCATGACGAGCCCGTGCGGTTAGGGACTTTGGCGAAGGCCTAGGCCTGCGCCATCGCGTTGGGTGCGCTAGCCGACGGCCCGCGAGATTTCAGATTGGGCATGTTGGCCGGCCCACGCGCTGCAACTTGTTCTTCTTCGCTTTTTAATGAATTTTTCAGCATTATTTCCTCTGAAAATTCTAGAAAAAATAGAGAGAAAACTAGCAAACCCATGGTTTTGCCAATCTAATCTACCTCTTCATTAAGCCAATACATGGAGACAACAAGGCACCTTGCATGGTAGCTCATGAGCCACGTGACACTCCCTTTTTGCCATGCAAGGACACCTCAACATGCTACAAAACCTCAACTTATGAGCAGATTTCCATTTCTATTGTTGCAACCTATCTTCAATAATCCATTTCTTCCTCCTCCCACATTTGTTTTCTGTGATTTTGGACTCATTGAAAAACTCTCTGTCCCCTCTAAAACATTGCACAAGCCATTGGGTGAATCCACCATCCATTTGAGGCTGAGACAACCCTGAAAAGGTGCTATTGGACACTATTGCAGTTGAAAATCTACAAAATGTTGTGTTGAACCAATCTTTAAGGGGTTGATTCCTAACCCATTTTAGGTCCATTTTCGAGGTAAAACTTCTTGTTTTGTTCCTTATCTAGTGGACTTTAATCTCCAAGTGATGGAAATTGAAAAATTGGTTTAACAAGACACTAAAGTTGATTGTTTGATCAACTGTTACAACAGTTCCAGCAGAAGACAGTTCTTGGAACCAGTTTTGAGGCAGCATTTAGAGTGGCTAGGGAATCCGTTTGGACTGCGATTTGAGGCATTTCAAACTTCACACCTGAGGCTACAAGAGGGTATAAAGCCCAACCCCTAAGTCTCTCTATATATAGTTTTGTGTCCATGCCTAGGTGCCTAGTTACATGTAAGGATTTGGTACTTACAAAATATTTTGAACTGTTGATACGTGCTAAGTTGTAGGGTGTATTTAATAATGATTATAGCCATGGTTGCTTGTTGTTTTGAGATGATACTTGAACTATCAATATTCTGTGATCTAAGTATTACAAAATATGTAAGATAGGGCCTCAAATCAATGAAGCAATAGAGATGTTTAGGCACTTGAAAACCATAGGAAACTTGAACATTTGATCAATCTGTTACATAACAGAGAATGTAGGAGACCAATTGACTGACTAAAAGTGGGTATTTTAAGCTGAAATTTGGTGGAGTGGTCATTGGACATGTCAAGATTATTTGTACCACATTTTGTCCCAATCTGAATTAGGTAAAGGGGTCAACTAATACACCAATTGACTGCTTATCACATAGGATATGAGATTTCACAATCCCTGTTACCATACTTAGAAACTATAGCAAATGATGTCCAAAAATTAGAATCTAAAATTTCAGTGAATGTTTAGGAGGTGTAGATGAAATATAAAAAGTTTTGAGCAAATCCAATGTACGTATTGATCGCAAAAAAATTGACAAATTCACTGCACAAAGATAACAAAAAGCTTGAATTTGGGCTAAGTGTTGGAATTTGAGAATTTGGCCTAAATAGGTCAATTTTGACCTAATTTGACCGATTTGACCCAAATTGACTAAAGGTGACCAAAGTTGATCATGTGGACTAATTTTGTCCAAGTTTTATTAGTAGACCAGGTTTGACCGATTGACCAAATTGAATTTGGGTCAATAGAGATCGATTAGGGATAGTTGAGTAAGAGATTAAGCCACATTCTAAAGAGAACTAAAATCAAGTTTAAATAATGCAGATTTGAGTGAGCACTACGAGACTCGGCCAAGTGTCGTCGGAACATCGGTGCGTGGGACCTGAGGTGAGTAGTTTGATTCAGGTGTTTTTTTTAACTTGTGTTCCTTGAATAAAACTTGTGTGTGAAATAATATGGTTTAAATGGTTTCATGTGATTGAGATACATCAGATTGATTTGAAATGTGTATATGTACACGGGTAATAAAACCATAGGCTCGAGGGCCGAGTGTCTGGGTCAGGTTACACGATGTGATTGGGATTAGACTCGAGGGCCGAGAGTCGCGGTTAAGGCATATGATTAGTGCGCCTAGCCTCATAACTCGCTCGAGTCACGACATTCAAGGACTGAGCGTGGGGTTAGGATATTCGAGCAATACGCCTAGCTCATAAGCCGCTTGGGTGGCTATTATGCGTGACTCAGGACCCGCTTGAGCGATGACCATAGGTTTGGTTTGCTGATTTAACCCTAGCCTGGATACAATTTTTTTTTGCTGGCATGTATTTGAGATGTTTTCTATAACTATTGCACTATTTATAACTACTTTTATACTATGCCATGCATTTAAGTATTACCTCATTTTTATTGTTCATGCATACATGCACTATTTTGGAATGTTGGTTATGGGTGACATACTGGTCTTACTACTCACTGAGCCACGTTGGTTTTTAGGCTCACTACTCTAATAATATTTTAGGTTTCTCGATGACTGATAGAGGGAAGGGTGTGGTAATTGCCCAGTTCCCTGACGACTCATTTTCCCGTTTTTGGTCCTTTTTGTTTGAGGTTGGTCTCTCTAATGTATGCATATATATATATATATATATATATATATATATATATATATATGGTCAAATGTGTATTTTGGACAAGATAATATGTAATGCAATAATCACTTTTCATATGTTTGCTTACTTTTGCTTTTAAGTCTTCCAAGTATTCTGATATCACTTGTTGTTGAGGTTGGAGAGACTTAATAGCGGTTGGGTGAACTTGACATGGTGAGTGAGGTCATTAGGCTATTGTGCCCGTCGGGCCACCCTTCGACCAAAGGAAGGGGCCGCGACAAATTGTGTATATTCTAAGGTATAAAATAAAGTAAGAAAAATGAAATGTATTTTAATGCAACATTAAAGCATACAATAATGAATATAAATATATATACGTGTGACATATTTATGTGTATGTATTAAATATGAATGTTTAATAATATGTAAATATATATATGTGTGTGAAAATATATATATATATATGTATATATAATATGTAAACTTATTTAAATTATTAGGTACAAATATATAATAATAATAATAATAATAATAATAATAATAATAATAATAATAA
>JAJIYU010015488.1:0-12680 GCA_030144865.1 Tinospora cordifolia
ATTGAAATTTAGTGCCCTACCTTCTATTTTTGAAAATTGAAAAATGTTTTAGAAAGTGCTTTAAAAAAGGAAAGATATGTTTTCAAATATTTTGTTTGGATATAAAGACTACAAGTTGAGCTGATAGTGGGTAAGCCTTGTCCTGAGTAAAGCTAAACATTGAAAGGGAGGTGGGTTATCCCGCCCAAGAAAGTGCGGTTGCTAAGCAGACTTCGGTCTCGCCGCCCGATCTAGAGGTTGTCCCACAAGCTTATATGAATAGTCGGAGTTGAAGAACACTCTTATTTTCTATAAAATAAAACTAGAAAGTGAAAAATTAGGGCAAGAGAGTGAATAGAAGTCGAAAAAGATGCCAACTGTGATATCTTGACTAGACATAGGTTGTGAGTCAACCAGGTTAAACCTTAGGTCCAGAAAAAGACCCTAGGTAGAAGCGGGGTGGCACAGTGGATCAAAAGCATAAAACACTAGGGCATAGGCTAGAGATGAAAAATTGTGTGAAAATAGAGAATTGTTAAATTAGGACACGAGACCAGGGAGCTTTTGTATCTTTCGGTTTCTATGTAGTATGAGATGCATAGGAATTCGGGGGTTTGGAGGAAGCCTGGACTCGGAGAATATTAGACCATGTGTGGTGAATGATCGGTAACTCTAGCAGAACGGGTTTCTCTATGACGGTGGAGTATAGTGGGCTCGGGAACCTCAGTTATTGAGACATTTGCAAAATTGTTTGGGTGCGGCTCTGTTCTGGATGAAAACCTAAGTGGAAGGGGTAGAGTGTTATGGGACACTTGAACCTGAAAGCTTAGGTGGAAGCTTGGAAACTTGCTGTGCTAGCTTGATTATATGATTGTGTGATATACATGCTTTACTGTTTATTGCTTTGAGACCAAATCCTGTACCCATGCATGAAAATAACCTAGAAGAAAAATCTTTAGGTCACAAAACAAATCGAGAACCCAGAAACATAAATCTAGAGTCATGATAGCACGGACATCGGAAGAGACAAATACTGACAAGGTGTTAAATTTATAAACAATGGCTGGAACAAGAAGGTACGCTACTCGATCCACCTCCTTTGATGAGACCAAACAACGAGAACCAGAACTGCCTGTTGGGATCGAGGAGCGAATGGAGGCCATGATGAATGAAATGTCACAAAGGATGCTGGATCAACTATTGAGGGCACTTCCACAGATAATCCCTCAGGTAGCACCACAACCTCAAGTACAGGAACCTATCCAGGTTCAACAGCCAGCACCTGTGGCCCAAAATCCTGAACATCAGAGGGCTTAGGAGGGATTGGAGGACAAGAAATAGAGGAAGATGCTGATAGAGCTATAGAAGATCCATCCTCCTTCATTTGATGGCACCACAAACTGCATCTCGGCAGGCCACTGGTATTAAGAGATGGAGAAAATTCTCAATGTGCTGAAGGTAATTGGGTCAAAATGGGTAGCACTGGCCACGCATCACTTCAAGGGACCAGCCAGGAGTTGGTGGCGAATGATGAGGATGGAATCAAATACAGATGTTGATGCTATGAGCTGGGAGAACTTCACAGAGATCTTCTATGAAAAGTTCTTTCCAGAAGCAACTCCGAGCAAGCTACAGGAGGACTTTGTTCGATTGAATCAAAAGGACATGATTGTAGCTGAGTATGAGAGGAAGTTCACTAAACTAGCCAAATTCTCACCAGATTTGCTCAGGGAGGAGAAAGGAAGGCTAACCGGTTCGCACAGGGTCTCAAGATGTCGTAGAAAAAGCCTTAACTCTGGAGCAAGAACTCAACTTGAAACAAAAGTTGAGGGGGAAGAATAAGAGGCCTGAGAATGAAAATAATCAAGGGGCTCAAAAGAAAAGTAAGAATGGTAGGAATGCATCACAGAAATAGGGAAAGAACAAGGATGAGGCACAGGAGTAGGCTAAAAGACTGGGATTGTGCTACTTATGCAGACAGAGGGGACATCTTGCTAGAAACTGTCCAACAACATCAGCTCAGGCTCCCCAGCAATAACAAAATACTCAGGGAGGAGGTCAGAATGGGCGTCTTCAAGCCAGACAGAATCAGAATGCCAATTAGGGGCAAAACCAAGGCCATGGTCAGAATCAGGCCAGAGTGTTCACAGTTGAGGCCTAGGAAGACTAGGTCCCTGCAGTGGAAGGTACGTTCATATTATTCAATGTTGCTGTGAAACTACTGTTTGACTCGGGTGCCTCTAAATCCTTTATTTCTGAAAAACTAGCTGATAGGTTACAACTTGTGACAAAAACACTACCTGTAACTTTGAATGTGTCTACACCAATAGGGCCCACTATGACTTCAAAAAGAATGTATAGTTGTGACCTAAGGTTTGGGGATAAACTCTTAACAGTTGACCTATGTACCTTACCTTTTTATGGATATGATGTGATATTGGGGATGGATTGGATAGACCATTACCAAGCTCAGATAGATTGTCCTAAAAGACGAGTGACCATAACCCTACCTTCTGGGGAAACCTATAGAATTAATGGAGATATGCAAAAACTATCGAGGAGTCCAACCATAGCCATGTTGAACTGTTTAAGGCAGAAGGAAGAGTTTGAGGAACTCTTGGAAGAAGAGCCTGTGGAACCAAAGAAGATACAAAACTTAGCAGTGGTTAGGGAGTACGAGGATGTGTTCCCAAATGACTTACCTGGACTACCGTCTGCTAGAGAGATAGAGTTCAAGATTGAACTTTACCCTGGAACCAACCCTATAGCCATACCTCCTTATAGAATGGCGCCAGTAGAATTAATTGAACTGAAAGCTCAACTAGATGAGCTCAGGGAGAAAGGTTTCATCAGGCCGAGTGAATCACCTTGGGGAGCTCCGGTGTTGTTTGTGAAGAAGAAGGATAGTTCCATGAGATTGTATGTCTACGACCAGAATTTGAACCAAGCTACAGTAAAGAATAAATATCCTTTACCAAGGATTGACGACCTATTTGATCAATTACGAAGAGCCACACATTTATCTAAAATTGATCTTAGGTCGGGATATCATCACTTGAGGATCCGAGAGTCTGATATTCACAAAATGATAAAACAAGGTATGGACACTTCGAGTTCACCGTGATGTCCTTTGGTTTGACCAATGCCCCGACAGCTTTTATGGATTTGATGAACCGAGTGTTTAGATAGTACCTTGACCAGTTTGTGGTGGTATTTGTGGATGATATTCTGATCTACTCTAAGTCAGAGGCTGAACACTTAGAACACTTGCAAATAGTTTTGAAAACACTTATAAGGCATCAATTATATGCCAAGTTCAGCAAGTGTGAGTTCTGGATGAGGATGGTCAAGTTCTTTGGCCACGTAGTGTCAGCAGAAGACATCTCTGTGGATTCGGAGAAGGTGGAAGCGGTTATGAATTAGAGGCAATCCAAGACAGTTACAGAGATCATGAGCTTCTTAGGTCTAGCTGGGTACTACAGAAGGTTCATCCAAGATTTCTCCAAACTAGCAGAACCTATGACCAAGCTGACCAGGAAGGGAATTAAGTTCGATTGGAATGAGAAGTGTGAACAATCATTCCAAGAATTGAAGAAGAGATTAACTACGACCCCTATACTAGTCACTCCAACCCATGGTGTTGCCTATACCTTTTATACTGATGCTTCACTAAATGGACTTGGAGCAGTGTTGATGCAGGAAAGACAAGTAGTCGCTTATGCTTCGTGACAACTGAAGGTCCATGAGAAGAATTACCCTACTCACGACCTAGAACTAGCGGCCATTGTGTTTGCCCTGAAGATTTGGAGACACTACCTTTATGGCGAGAAATTTGATCTGTTTTTAGATCACAAGAACCTGAAGTACATCTACACCCAGAAGGAGTTAAACCTCAGGCAACAGAGATGGATGGAGTTTTTGAAAGACTATGATTTTCAACTATATGACCATCCGGGGAAGGCCAATGTAGTGGCTGATGCCTTGAGTAAGAAGTTCAACAAACAGGAGGAGGAGAAAGGTTAGATCTACCAGTTCATTGATAATTTTAGGTTGGGTGTGACCCTAAATGAAAAACAAGCCTACCTCTACACTATGTCTTGTCAACCACATCTTCTGAACCAGATCAAGGATGAACAGCGACAAAACAAACGACTTACCAATTTGATCGAAGGAGTTACACAAGGAAAGCATACTAACTTTAGGTTAAATGCTAAGAATATCCAAAGACTCGGGGAAAGGATATGTGTACCTTAGAATGGGCTGAGTAAGCAAATTATACTTGATGAAGCCCATCAGATTAAGTATACCATGTACTCAGGCGGGGACAAGATGTACCAGAACCTCAAGAAAACCTACTGGTGGAGAGGAATGAAGAGGGACGTGGCTAAGCATGTCTCTAAGTGCTTAACATGTCAACAAGTGAAAGCAGAACACCGAAAACCCTCTAGAATGTTACAACCACTCCCTATCCCGGAATGGAAGTGGGATAACATTGCCATGGACTTTGTCAATGGTTTACCCAGAAACCAAAAAGGAGAAGACACTGTTTGGGTTATTGTGGATCGTCTCACCAAAGTGGCTCATTTTCTGTCAATCAGATCCACAGAGACTCTTGCTTCACTTCACAATTTTGGTAGAATCTACAGAAGGAGATGGGTATTAAGCTCACCATGAGTACAACATTTCACCCTCAGACGGATGGTCAGTCTGAGAGAGTTATCCAAATCTTAGAGGATATGTCGAGGTCTTGTGTTTTAGACTTTAAGGGGAACTGGAGTAAGTATTTACAACTGGCGGAGTTTGCTTATAACAACAGTTACCAGGCAAGCATAAAGATGGCTCCATTCGAGGCCCTCTACAGGAGACCTTGCAAATCACCTACCTGTTGGGCTGAGCTTGAAGATCATGTATTAACTGGGCCAGACTTGGTAGAAGAGATGAGCAACCAAGTCAAGTTAATACAAAAGAGATTGACTACTGCACAGAGTCACCAGAAGAGTTATGCTGACAAGAAGAGGATACCACTAGAGTTCCAAGTCGGGGACAAGGTATTTCTGAGAGTCAGTCCTTAGAAGGGTATCAAAAGGTTCGGATTCAAAGGAAAGTTATCTCCAAGATTTATAGGACCATTTGAAATACTTAGAAGAATCGGGGAATGTGCTTACGAGTTGGATCTACCAAGCCGAATAACTTCAACTCATAACATGTTCCATGTTTCCATGTTGAGAAAGTATGAATTTGACCCTTCTCACATCATCCATTGGGAGGAAGTGAACATTCAGGATGATGCTGCCTACGAGGAAACAGTGGTTAGAATCCTTGATCACAAGGTACAAAATGTAAGAACTAAAGATATTCCCTTAGTTAAGGTGTTGTGGAAGCATCACAGATTGGAAGAGGCTACCTGGGAACTGGAAAGTCAAATGAAGACTAAGTACCCGCATCTGTTCACTAGGAACACCTAAACATGTACAAATTTCGAGGATGAAATTTTTTCTAAGGAGGGTAGATTGTAATACCTCAAAATTTTGTCAACAAAAGTTATTAATGAAATAAAAATTCATTGAGAAAAAGATTCTAAGGCAAATGAAAGTGTGTTAATGTAAATATCAATTAAATAGAATTAATTATGAAATTTAATGAGTTGCTTTCATTTATTAAGAAATAAAGAATAGGAATAAAATATATATAGGTATAGACATATATTTATAGGGTAAATTGTGTGAGAATATAATAGGCATGTTAAATACTACATATTATAAGAATATGCATATAGAAAAATATACATAATTGAATAAAAATGAAGTATGCTTATATTTATAAAAAAATAAGTATAACATTATATAAGTATCAATTTATAATTACATAAAAAAAATGAAAGGAATATAAAATATATAGGCAAATAAAGAAATGAAAAAAATAGAGAAATAGGGATTATTAATTGTTGGCAATATTAAAGAAATAGAAAAATGTCTAATTAATACAATATTAAATAATTAGAAAGGGAAAAGTATTAGTAAGTCCATAAAATAGAATGATCTGTGCAACAAAACCAAGTTTTCATCAATTAGAAAGTGTCTAATTAGCAAAATTTGGATAATAGAAACCATAGAAAGTGATTTTGGTATTAGAAACTGCATCCAACGACGAGAAATATATCATCCGCACGATCTAAGATCTCACGGTCACGATCAAAACTGCACCATACGCCCGAATGCACCGAATCACTGAAATCTAATGATCCATAAACAATTTGCCAGATCCAACGAACGAGATCAAACCAAAACTGGCGCCCGTGCTGTGATCGCGAACGTACTGCGATCGAAGAACAACCAACGGGCTAGATCAAAGGCACAGTCGGAGATCGCGAACACACCGCGATCGAGGATCATCCGATAACTCGAACAGAATTCGTTGATCGCGATCGAGATTCGTACACCGCGATCGATGCACATCCGACGGCCTAAAAAGACGCGTTTCAATCGATTGCGAACCGAATGTTGCGCTCGAGGAAAATCCAACAGCCCAGATCGAACCCGCATGATCTGTGATCTACCGCTGCGATCGAGAACGATCCGACGGCCTGGATCGAATGCTCCAAAATAAAAACGAAATCTGAATAAAATCAATAAAAAAATGTTTCCAAAAATCCAAGAAAAATGGTTTCTAAATTCCAAAAATTGCCTAAATACACTTGCTATTTTCCTATACTTGGGGGCACGCGCAAGTTTCTTATAATGAGAACACCACAAACTTGCCATTCTATACACTTTTGAAACTTATATAAACCCCCCATGCTCACAATTTAATTCATCCCAAGAAACAAGAGTTGAGATTTCATCTTGTTCTCTAAGCCCTCTTCTTGGCACCCCATTCTCACCATTCTTTTCCCTCTTGAGTGTGAGAAGTTCTTGGCTTGTGGATTCTTCTTGGGTGATTTTCTTAGTGCTTGAACATTGAAAGTTCTTGTCTAAACTTTGGGGGAAACTACATCTCAAGATGGAAGTGATTTCTCTAACACCCCTTTTTTTATTCAAATTTCTAGCATGTTCATGGTTTGTTTGGTTTTGAAAATCAAAATAATTTCAATTCAAGCATTCAAAAATATATTTTTAGTTTTAGATTTGATTCTCGTTCGAAGTTATGCATGCATAATAATCATGCCATGTTTAGTATCATGCTTAGGCTTTATTTCAAAGTATAATGCATGATTTTGATTATTTCATGATTAAATTTTCAGTTTGATCATATGCTGAATTTATTTATTTTAGTTTCATGTTCTGAAATTTATCTTATGATTCAAGAATATATGATTTAACAAAGATGATGGTGATAATAACCACGTACCATCATAGCAAACATGTGGGTTGCTATAGATGTTCTTTTCATATGATTAGTTCATGTGGTTCCAAGACCAAAGTACTTGGTTGGTGGGTAAAGTCCCTTGAAGTCTAAGAGTCCAATGAAATTGGCTAAGAAAGGTTATATTTCACTCTAAGGAGGTACTTTGTTAAGAATATCAAGGGGTTCAAAACCCTTTTAGTCTAAAATCTTAAACAAAAATGTTGTTTGAATCGCCTAATGTATGCAAGTGTTTAAAATATGAATGTGTTATTGGTTTGAATTTGAAAAATGATTGTTTGAAAAGATCCACTGAGCTTTGTGCTCACCCCTTCCTCTTCTTTTTCAGGAAATTAAATTATGAAGACCATGAAATTTGGATTTTAGCAAGTTTCTATTGTTTGAAAGTTTCTTTTTAATGTAAGGGCATGTTGCCCAATTTTGAATAAGTCTTTCGCTAAAATTTTATTTTATTTTAGAGGTTATGATTTTTTTTATCAACAATGTGATAGTTTACATTATAAAGTTATGTACTTTCTTTTTATGAATAAAGAAGTTGATTTTTTCTTTATCTTTAATTACCTTGATTTTATTGAATGATATTTGTATTCTTGAATCTATTCTAAGGCATTAGGTATTGAAAAATAGAAAGTCAAGTGTGTGTCACTTGTAAAGTAATACTGGCCCAACCCACCAAATGGTTAAGTCCACTGTCAAAGAATGGTGGTTATGTCTAATGCCCAAAGAATGCGGGGGTTGCGGTGTTACAAATACTTGCATTGATCAAATACGATCATAATGCCCTGGTACATGTTTGATTTCTTCATATAATAAATGGAATAATTGTACACATGCAAGGATCATATCAATAAGTCATTCAACAATAAGATTCCATCATTCATGGCATGACATAATAAATAGTCTAAAACCCTAGTATGCTTCTAATTATATAATCATTCAGACATGCAAACCAACATAGAATCAAAGGCACACTAGCTAACATGACCCAATCACATGATTCAACAAAAATGAACCTACTCATATCAGAGTTTCAATAATTAGAATACATGAGAGAGTCATGGGTCATTTTCACCTATACTTGTGTTTCGTGTTCGTTGAGATCTATGACTTGATGCTAACCCACTAAAGTTAACCAAACAAGTTTAGTTTCTCATTGCACACCCAAGTATTCTTAAATCTTTTACAATCTTATTTATTCTTTTTTCATTTAAGGGTATGATACAACGCTCCAATCATTGCTCCTACCAAATTGGTGATACCCAGATGACTTAGGGCTCTTAATGTTTTCTATTCCAATCTTGAAGAGTTATTATTTATGACTTCTGAAGACTTGTTTTATGTGAGTTTGTGGTTCCTAATGCATAACTATGGTTATCATGCGCACATGTACCTAAACCATGGCTATGCTCTATTTTGGTGGGTTCGATTTTTTTATTTCATGTGACTAACTATTTGGGACCCACTTTAATTCTTAGGTTATGTTCCTCTGATGTTTCTAAGTTTATTTTATATGTTCCTTATTATCTATGAGGGTATTTAAGTTATTTGTAAAGGGTATACTAAAAAAAAGTCCCATTTTTAGGGTTTTTTGGATCTGTTTTGCATTTTACAAGACTATAGGCTAATGTTTTAATTCTTAATCCCTTTCCTTTAATTTCAAACTATATCATAATAGTTTTTAAGTGTTGTAATGTTAGTATAGGGGCTGTAAATTTCACCCCTAATTTTTTAACACTAAGGCATATGAAAAACTCTATTTTTAGGCATTTTCATTCTCATTTTTCCCTAAATCAAGGTCATACCCTTAGAAATTTGTTCCTATCTTTTCCCACACTTTTCCTTATTATTCCTTTGCTGTTCTAAGTGTGTTACTCACTATTATATGGCTGCAAACTTGGATCCACCTTATATGCACTAAAACGCCCCAAAGCGCCTAGTTTTGGGTGTTTAAGCTATAATGCATATATGTGTCTGTGTGTATAGCTGATGTTTCTCATGTCTTATATTCACTTTGAGACACTTTTTGCCTTTGTTCTTAGGTTGTAATTCTCTGATATACGGCTGCACACATTCAGCCCATGTGATTTGCACATAAATTTCCTAAAATCCCCCCTTTTCGATGTTTTTCAGCCACATATCCTAAAGGTTTGTGTGTAGGGTGTTGGGATTCCACTACCTGGTTCAAAACACATCTAAGGAGGGTGATCTCCATACTGGAAATAACACTTTACCTTAGTCTCTAATGGTGTTCATGCATGTATGAAAAAGAACACCTTAAACTAGGGTTTCAAGTGTGTTATACCTCACTTGCGAGTCCTTCTTCTTCTTTTTTGAGTGACTTTTACTGCCCCTTTCCTTGCTGTTTTCACACCACTTGAGGGTGCAATACCAATACTAAAACATTTTAAAACACGAACTTTAAACACAAAGTGAATGGTATGGCCAAATGGCATACATAGTGTAGGTTGGGCGCAACTTTTGAAAGTAGTTTTGTAGTGTTTTTGCATGGCCTTTGGAAATGGTTTTCAAATGAGTTTTTAGTGATTATTAAAGGTGGTTTGAAGGATTGTTTAATAAAACAAACTATATGTTTTGGGTAGTCATAGGTGCATCCCATGGGTGGTCTCTCTATAGCCAAAAAAACATGGGTTCAAGTGGGGAAATGGCTAAGTTTGATGCGTTTGTGATAGTTTCTTTTTCTGGATGTTTGGTTGGTCTTTAGTAAATCTACAAGGGTTGGACAGGTGCTGGAAAAGTGTTCTAATGGTGTTTAAAACGTAGAGATTTGGGTGGCTTTGGGTAGTGGTATGATGAAGAGAAAAAGAAAGAGAGGAGAAGAGTGTAGGAGATCATGACTTTACGTACTCACCTTGAAGGACTTCTTTCTTGATCTCCTTGTGTTCTTTCTTGGATGTCTCTCCTTGGTAGCTCTAGGGTGATGAGATGATAACGGGAATGGAGCAAAGATGATGAGTACAAAAGAAAACAAAGGGGTTACTCAAGGGCTTATGTATGAGAGGTGAAAGAAAGGTGGATAGTGTAGGATTTTCTCTTGTGCAAACCCTAGAATTTGTTCTCATCTTCTCTTGTGATACTTGATGTGTGAGACGTCCTTGATGAGAGAATGGGTAGCTAGGGTATTGATTTTCTTCTTATTTCCACTTATTACGTAATATTTCCTTGTCTCTTTAGTTTCCTTATTCTCTTTTTTCTTTTTGGAAACTTTTTATGTATTAATTATTCTCTTTATTCTCTCCTATTGCAATCCTATTGTGTTGTAATTAAATGCAGATATTTCCATGTTTCTAATGATAGAGGATAATCTGGATTATGATATTTATAGAATTTGAAATTCAAATTCAAATTTCAAATATTTTGCATCTAATTTTTTGATCAATGATTCCGTGGTCTTTAGTGTGACATTATTCTATGAGAGTATAGTTGAAAGTATGCCACTTATCTTAGTTCTATATAGTGTACATTATTTGTTAATTAATTTAACGTGCATTATATTAATCAATAATCATTACTCGAAATTATTACAAAACTATTCTCTTTAATTAATTTTAATTTTAATTTTTTACTAGGTTGATAACTTGTGATTATTTACTTGCAAATATTGTTTATTTGTTTATTTAATAATAATATTATTATTTTGAAGCAAAAAGTGACAAATTGAGGTTCAAACTAGAAATCTCCTATTTTAAACGCATTATTTTAACCAATTGGGCTATTTAGTCATTAATTCTTGTTACTAAAATACTTTATTTTATTATTAATGCCCTAAATTTTAGGTTTGATATTTTATTTTACTCAAAACCTATTAAGCTTACAGTTATGATTGTTCATAAATAAATAACTAATATTTATAGTTTATTTATTTATTCATAAATTCTGGCAATAATTAATATCTATGAAATTTATTATTATATATTTAAAAATTCCTAAACTTTCTAGAATGTTACAATTATCAATCATGAGATGTGATAAACAGTGGTGATAATCCATTGGATATATCAAGTCTGGTAAGCCTCATTAAATAGAATCAGAGACTCTAATGTGTACTAAGGGTGTGGATCATGGGAATAAGATCATTAAAGGACACCAAAACTTAGAAATGCACGGAAATGTGGAATCAGACTATGTTTAACACAAGGTGCCTTTAGGGGTAGAAAGTTATTTTCACCCATGAGTTATAAGGTTAACTGGAGTGAACTTCCTAAAATTGGTGTCCTAAGAAAATAAAATGTGTAAAACATCCCTAATCCATCCTAGCCAACTTCTTAGAATCCTTGTGGTTACGGGAGATGCCATATATACCCTTGGATAAAAAAATCAAAACTTTACAGGCGCCATGGAATGTAGGGGACATTAACGTGAGAGAATCCTTGTTAAAAATGTGTTTGTGGTTGGATTTGTGAGGATTTATCATGGGACACGTGTCTAGATTTTATTTGCTTACCAAGTCTCCAAAATTCTCCAAATACTAGTCATCCCATATCATGAGAATCCAAATCAAACTCAGTTCTCACCTATCCAAGTTACCACACTCACAAATTCTCGCATTCTAATTGTCTCCTTCCTTCCATCTCCTCTTTGGCTGTTCTAGATTAAAAACTATATTACCATTGCAAAAACCAGCAAGAAACTCTTCTAGAAATCATCCTTATTAAGCACCCAAAGAAGCTTTGCCTTCATCAAATCAAAAGAGGCTAAAAGGGGGCTTTAGGGCTTTTTTGGTGGTGGAGGAAAAGAACGTACCTACGAGTGCATCAAGTATTAGTAATGGTTTCTCCTTAATTCTCTCTAAAAACTTTAGTTTTAATTCAACAAAAGTATTAGACTAGTGATATTTCATGATTAAACATTCAAAATAGGGCATACAAAGGGTGTAACATCTTGTTGGAGGAAACTGGAGGAGTGCAGTGAAGCTATAACTTATTAATCTCATACTTAACTATGTGTTCAAGGCTAATACGGACCTTGTAGAGACGCTTTAATGGCCGGCCAAGTGGGATCCAAAAACCATATTCAAACGGCCCCAAGGATTTTGTGCAAAACACGTCTTTATGGACATGTAATATGGATATCTGTAGGAAGCAAAATCAATTTTAGAAGGACTTTAGAGGCACGAAAAGCCACTAACTGGAGTTGATTTTAGCAAGTTAAAAGCCCTAAAAAGTTATAAAGAAAACCACAGCAAATCATGTATAAGACAATGTAATACTCCAGAATTTTGTCAAAAAATTTAAAATAAATAAAATAAGTCAAATAAATTAGTTTCAAAGATTTTAAGAAATTTTGGGTGCAAATGGTGGGTTGGCACATGAAAAATAAAA
>JAJIYU010015489.1:0-12666 GCA_030144865.1 Tinospora cordifolia
CATGGCACATCAAATAAATAAGGCATGTATATTAAAACATATATTCAATCAATTATCTTCAAAACATCATCACACATGCAAGACTTATTCAAATTAAAATAAAGAAGTAGAGGTTAGAAGTCACTTCCACCTTATAAAGGTATCTTCTATACACTTCTAAAATCCGGCAGAGTTCCGTTGCTTCAAGGCTTCCAAACACTCAAGAACTCTCAAGAACACTCAAGAACTCAAGGGAATTGCCAAGAAAAAGGCTTAGAGAACAAGATGACAATTCAACTCTTATTTCTTGGGATGAGATGAATTGAAAGCATGGGGGGTGTTTATATAGAGTTCAAAAGGGTAGAGAATGGCCAGTTAGTGGTGTTATTTTGTAGGAAACTTGCTAATTCTTTAGAATTTTGTGCCCCCCAAGCATAGGAGATTAGTAAGTAATTTTTTGGAAATTTAGAAACCAATTTTCAGATTTTTAAATGATTTTCTCGAATTTTTCGTTAATTTTTCGGTTTGATTTCAGAACATTTAATCTAACACGTTGATAGTCCTCGATCGCAGCATTAGATCACGATCATCATCTCGGCTCCTGACCGTTAGATATCCTCGATCACAACATTTATCAAGGCGCTTCAATCGTGGACTATAGGATGAGTCTCAAGCGCAACACATTCGAGATCGAGATTAATGAACTCGATTTGGACCGTTGATCAACCTCGAGCACAGTACTGAATCGCGATCAAGATTAATGAATTCATCGTGGACCGTTGATCATCCTCGAGCGCAGTGTCATTCGCGATCGACCGATAACGAATCCAATTCGAGCCCTCCGATCTTTTTCGAGACATGCATATCATGATTAACAAAACTCTTTCTAGTTGATCATCCTCGGTTGTTTTTGTTCGTCCAATTTGCCTCGATCGGAATACTTGTTCGCGATCATCTCAAAGCACCTCAATCTGGATTGTCTGATGGACCTCGAGTGACGCAATCGATCAGAGATATTTCAAATATGGACCGTTGGATTGAACTTGTTGATTTCAAACCGTTCGATCTATGGTGATTCGATGCACCCAGGTGTTTGATAAGGTCTTGATCGTGGCCGTTGGATCCTAGATCGGATGGATTATACGTTTTGGTCGTTGGATGCAGTTTCTAATACTAAAATTACTATTCTAAGTTGTTATTATCCGAAATTCAGCAATTACACACTTTCTAATTGATCAAAACTTTGTTTTCTTGTATATTCCCTTCTATTTTGATGATTTGCTAATATTTTTTCCTTTATAATTTTTTTTAATATTGCATTTATTAGATATTTTTCTATTTTTTAATATCTTTAATTAAATAATCCACATTTACTATTTTTATGTATTTTTTTATTTATTTCATATTTTATTTTCAGATAATAATTTAAGTAATTATAAATTAATATTTATATAATGTTCTATTTATTTTTAATAGATACATGTACCCTATATTTTTATTTAATTATATAAGTTTTTTCTACGTACATACTCCTATAATATGTAGTATAAACATTTATTATGCTAACACCCACCTTATTTATACACATATTAACCTATATGTGTATATATACTTTATTATTTCTTAAGCAACTCTTTAAATTTCATAATTAATTCTACTAAATTGAAATTTTCATTTAATTATCAAATTAAGGTCTTATTTGCCTAATTTATATTATATCTCCAATATATTTTATTTTTCATGTGCCAACCCACAATTTGTACCCAAAAATTTCTTAAAATCTTTGAAATTAATTCACTTAACTTATTTTATTTATTTTAAATTATTTGACAAAATTCTGGGGTATTACATCTACATTGAGTGATTCTCACATATGGGACACCACCCTTGGGTTTAAACCAAATTGGAGAGTTTCCTTAAGCTTAGATATGAATATTGGTCCATGTTATGGTGTCCCCTCAAGACTGATAGCATACTTGTAATAACCCAAAATTTTGTCAAATAATTAAAGATAAATAAGTTTAATGAAATTAAATGAAATAAGTTAAGTGAAATAATTTCGAAGATTTTAAGACATCTTTGGATCCAAATAAAAAATAATATATATTGGAGATATAATATAAAATAGGCAAATAAAACCTTAATTTGATAATTAAATGAAAATTTTAATTTAGCAGAATTAATTATGAAATTTAAAGAGTTGCTTCCATTTCTTAAGAAAAAAAAGTACACACACACACACACATATATAGGGTAATGTGTGTGTGTTAGCATAATGAATGTTAATACTACATATTATAGGAATATATATATAGGAAAATTTACATAATTGAATAAAAATGTACTGCACGTGTATTTATTTAAAATAAATAAAACATTATATAAATATCAATTTATAATTACATAAATGATTATCAAAAAATAAAATATGAAATAAATAAAAATATATGGAAATGAAAAATGTAGATTATTTAATTATTGGTATTAAAAATATTAAAGAAATAAAAATATATCTAATAAATACAATATTAAAGAAACAGAAAAAGAAAAAAATATTAGCAAGTCATTAAAATAGAAGGGAATGTGCTAAAATTCATGTTTACATCAATTAGAAAGTGTAAAATTGGCAAATTTCCAATCATAAAAACATTAGAAAGCAAATTTGGTAATTAGAAACTACATTCAACGGTCCAAAACCAATCTGCACAATCTAACTAATGAAATTGAAGCCTAAAACAGAGCTCAGGAGCAACGAATCAACGTAATCCAATGGCCCAAAAACGATTAGCTTGATCTAACGGACGAGATCACTTTCGTTGATTGTGAACCAGATCCAAACAGTGCAATCGATGATCATCCAATAGTTAGGATTCGTGTTCGTGGTAAGATGATCATTTGGTGTCACGGTCAAGGTGCATGTAACAGTGGAGATCAAAGCTGCGTTGATAATCGCAAATGGTGCTGCGCTCGAGGACGATCGGAGGGCTCGAATTTGATTCGTTTACGGTCGATCACAAACAGTGCTGCGCTCGAGGCTCTTCCAATGGTGAAGATCTTAGCCGCTTTGATGATCGTGCTGCGTTCAAGGAAATCTAGTGGCCCAGATCAGATCAGATGCGTTGATGCGTTCGAAGAAAATCCGACGACCCAAGGTGAATTCGTTAATCTTGATTGTGATTTGAGTGACGCGATCGAGGATCATCAACGACCCACATTTAAGCTTTGATTAAACCGAGATTTAATAACAGAAAATAACGTAAAAAATTCAAAAAAAATCTAAAAAAATTCTAGAAAATTTCAAAAAAATCTGAAAATTGTGTTTCTGAATTTTCCAAACACACTTGCTATTTTCTTATACTTGGGGTGCACGAAAATTTGAATAATTAGCAAGTTTCCTACAAGGAGAACACCAAAAACTTACCATTCTACACTATTTTGAACTCTATATAACGGACCCCTAATGCTTTCATTGTTTTCATCCCAAATCAAGAGCATACTAGTCCCTCTTGACTCTCTCTGGCCTTCTTCTTGGCAATCCCCTCAGTTCTTGAGTGATCTTGAACTGTTCTTGAGTGTTCTTAAGAGTTCTTGAATGTTTGGAAGCTTTGAAGTAACGGAACTCTGCCGAATTTTAGAGGTGTGCAGAAGAGACTTATTTAAGGTGAAAGTGACTTCTAACTTTTACTTCTTTATTTTAATTTGAATCAATCTTGCATGTGTGATGATGTTTTGAAGTTGAATGATTAAATATATGTTTTAAATATGCATGCTTTATTTATTTTGATGTGCCATGAATATACATGTTATGCATGTTTAGAAATCAAGAATAATGATGCATGATATGCTTGAACTATGCCATGAATAAATATTTGATGGTTCATGTTACGTACGTGTTGTGTCGATGGTTTAATCTGATATTGTGTGTTTTATCACTAAGAAAAGATTAAATAATCATTTAATCCACATACCGGCGTGATGATAGACTGCATAGTGTCATCGTGTGTGTTATACCCCCAATCTAGCTTGTCGGCTTACCTTTGATGATTTTGAAGTAGGTTTCCAAGAGTGATCCCACTTCATAGATATTGGGTTTGAGTTTCCAAGAGTGATTCTCTCTCTCAACGATGTGGAACACAGAGATTAAACTCTTTCAGTCTGAATGTCAACCATAAACATAAAATTTGTTTGAATCACCTAATGTACTAGTTAGGTTCTTTTATTTAAAAAGTTTTTAATTTCTATGTAAGGGCATATTGCCCAAGTTTTGAATCTTCCGCTGTAATAGTTTTTCTTCAAGATCAAATTATGTACTCAATTTTATTTAATTAATTGAGTTTATGAATTTCAGTTATTTCTTATACTATTGCCTTATTAAATTTTTGAATTTAAGTTATTTACTGTTAAATACAATCAAAGAAATAGAAAGTGATGCAAGTTATGTACTTGTAAATGTAACATCGGCCCGACCCGCCGTTTGATTTAGTCCACTATCAAGAGAATGGTGGACATGTCCAATGCTTAAAGATACAGGGGTTGGGGTGTTACAAGGGTGGTATCAGAGCTTAGCTATTAGATATGCTGGGCTAGAAATAGCGCCTAAACATGTGTTGTTGGGCTAGAATTAGAAAGTCAAACATTAGTTGTTTGACTAGAATTAGAAACTCAAATTAGGGTTTCACTTAGAATTGAATTGAATCTAAAATGCCCTACTTTCTATTTTTGAAATTGAAAAATGTTTTAGAAAGTATTTTAAAAAAGGAAGTATATATTTTTGAAATGTTTTGTTTGGATACAAAGACTACAAGTTGAGCTGATAGTGGGTAAGCCTTATCCCAAGTAAAAGTAAACATTGAAAGGGAGGTGGGTTATCCCGCCCTAGAAGGGTTGCTAAGCAAACTTCGGTCTCACCGCCCAATCTAGAGGTTGTCCCACCAGCTCATATAAGTAGTCGGAGTTGAAGAACACTCTTATTTTCTAAAAAAAAAATAGAAGGTGAAAAATTAGGGCAAGAGAGTGAATAGAAGTCAAAAAAGATGCCTAGTATGGTATCTTGACTAGACAGAGGTTGTGAGTAAACCACATTGAACCCTACGTCCAAAGAAAGACCTTAGGTAGGAACGGGGTGTAGTCATGGGTGGCATAGTGGATCAAAATCATAAATCTCTAGGGCATACGCTAGAGATGAGAACTTGTGTGAAAACAGAAAATTATTTGATCAGGACACAAGACTGGAAAACTTCAGTATCTTTCGGTTTCTATGTAGTATGGGATGCATAGGAATTCGGGGGTATGGAGGAAGCCTAGACTTGGAGAATGATGGACCATGTGTGGTGAATGATCAGTAACTCTGGCAGAACGGGTTTTTCTATGCTCGCTGGTATGGGACGGTGGAGTATAGTGGGCTCATGAACCTTAGTTATCGAGACATTTGCGAAATTGTTTGGGTACAGCTCTGTTCTGGGTGAAAACCTAAGTGGAAGGGATAGAGTGATATGGGACGCTTGAACCTGAAAGCTTAGGTGGAAGCTTGGAACCTTGCTGTGCTAGCGTGATTGTGTGATTGTGTGATTTGCATGATGTAACATTTATTTGCTTTGAAACCAAATCCTGTACCCATACATGAAAAGAACCTAGAAGAAAAACTTTAGGCCACTGAACAAATCGAGAACCTAGAGACATGAATTTAGAGTCATGATAGTACGAACGGAACGAAAACTTGAGGAAACAGATACAACATATGATGTAGGGAAGATGACCATTTCTCAAATCTGGAAAAGCATTTAGTATCCTGAGGACAAGAAAAGATGGGTGAGTACCCTAGATGAATGTCCTAATTGAAATTTCTATGATACCTTGTGGGATACTAAAGTGGCTTTGGCTTGTAGATAATGGAAGGAATCCAAGAAAACACCAGTACACCTGATCAGAGTTACCAAGGGGTAGATGTGGCAGTTTTCATCCTATCACCAAAAATAATGGAAGAAATCACTCGACAAGTGGTCGAGCAAGAGATGAGGACTCTACAGTCACAGCCTAAGGTTCAGAATGAACTAAGATTGGGAATCAATGAGCTAGTCATTCCTCTAAGACTAACCATGCCCAAAAGAACGACAGTTGAGATTAATTCAATCAAAAGGGATATCCACTTCAAACGATTCTTAAAGAATAAAAACAAGAAACCACAAAATGATCAAAAGACGGGAAAGGAAAATAAGAAACAGAAACAAACTCACCAAACTAAAAAAGAACAAAAGAAGCAGGCTAAGACACAAGGGTTGTGCTATGTGTGCAGACAAAGGGGTCATTTTGCCAGAATTTGTCCAACTGCACCTGCTCGGGCTCCTCATCTTTAAGACAATAAGGGTTATGGTGAGAACCAAGCTAGAATGTTAGTTGCTGAGGCTCAAAAAGATCAAGATCCTTAGTAGGAACTCTCATAGTCCAATGTTAGGACTAACGAACTAATTTGAATATGAGTAGTAGTAGGGAGACCTTTAGATTGCTATATGTTAGCATTTATGAATTTTAGGTTGAAATAAGGCGTACCAATTATCTCTATTAATGAAATTTATTTCCTTAAGAACTCATAATGTACCATTTTAATTAAGTGTTAGCCTATTAAAGTGGCAAAGCCCTTGGGCATACCAACTTAGTCAAAACCAAACTACCTAACAAAGCAACGCCCAAGTGAATAATGAGTATAAAGTTCGAGGACGAGATTCTTTTAAGGAGGGTAGGTTGTAATAACCCAAAATTTTTTCAAATAATTAAAGATAAATAAGTTTAATCAAATTATATGAAATAAGTTAAGTGAAATAATTTTGAAGATTTTAAGACATCTTTGGGTGCAAATTGTGGGTTGGCAAATGAAAAATAATATATATTGGAGATATAATATAAAATAGGCAAATAAGACCTTAATTTGATAATTAAATGAAAATTTTAATTTAGTAGAATTAATTATGAAATTTAAAGAGTTGCTTCCATTTCTTAATAAAAAAAAAGTATACACACACATACACATATATATATATATATATATAGGTTAATGTGTGTGTGTTAGCATAATGAATGTTAATACTACATATTATAGGAATATGTATATAGAAAAATTTATATAATTGAATAAAAATGTAGTATGCGTGTATTTATTTAAAATAAATAAAACATTATATAAATATCAATTTATAATTACATAAATGATTATCTGAAAATAAAATATAAAATAAATAAAAATATATGAAAATAAAAAATGTAGATTATTTAATTATTGGCATTAAAAATATCAAAGAAATAGAAATATATCTAATAAATACAATATTAAAGAAATAGAAAAAGAAAAAAACATTAGCAATTCATTAAAATAGAAGGAAATGTGCTAAAATCCATGTTTACATCAATTAAAAAGTGTAAAATTGGCAAATTTTGGATAATAACAATATTAGAAAGAAAACTTGGTAATTAGAAACTGCATTCAACGGTCCAAAACCAATTTGCACAATCCAACGAATGAAATCGAAGCGTAAAACAGCGCTCAGGAGCACTAGATCAGCATAATCCAACGACCCAAAAACAATCAGCCTGATTTAATGAACGAGATCACTTTTGTTGATCGTGAACCAGATCCGAACATTACAATCGATGATCATCCAACGGCCAGGATTCATGCTCATGGTAAGATGATCATCTGGTGCTGCGGTCGAGGTGCATCTGACGGCGAAGATCAAAGTCGCGTGGATAATCACGAATGGTGCTGCGCTCAAGGATGATCAGAGGGCTCGGATTTAATTTGTTTTCGGTCAATCAAGAACGGTGTTGTGCTCGAGGCTCATCTGATGGTGAAGATCTTAGCTGCTTTGATGATCATGCTGCGTTCAAGGAAATCTAGTGGCCCAGATTAGATCAGATGTGTTGAGGCGTTCAAAGACGATCTGATGACCCACGGCGAATTCGTTAATCTTGATCGTGATCTGAGTGACGCGATCGAGGATCATCAAGAGCATACTATTTTGGAGAACACAAAAAACTTACCATTCTACACTATTTTGGACTCTATATAAAGGACCCCTAGTGCTCTCATTGTGTTCATCCCAAATTAAGAGCATACTAGTCCGTCTTGACTATCTCTGGCCTTCTTCTTGGCAATCCCCTCAGTTCATGAATGATTTTGAACTGTTCTTGAGTGTTCTTGACTGTTTGGAAGCTTTGAAGTAACGAAACTCTACTAGATTTTAAAGGTGTGTAGAAGAGATGTATCTAACGTGGAAGTGATTTCTAAATTTTACTTCTTTATTTTAATTTGAATAAATCTTACATGTGTGATGATGTTTTGAAGTTGAATGATTAAATATATGTTTTAAATATGTATGCTTAATTTATTTGATGTGCCATTAATATACATGTTATGCATGTTTAGAAATCAAGAATAATGATGCATGATATGCTTGAACTGTGCCATGAATAAATATTTGATGGTTCATGTTATGTACATGTTGCATCGATGGTTTAATCTGATATTGTGATTTTTATCACTAAGAAAATATTAAATAATCATTCAATCCACGTACCAGTGCGATGATGGACTGCATAGTGTCTCGTGTGTGTTCCACCCCCGATCCGGTTTGCCGGCTTACCTTTGATGATTTTGAACTAGGTTTCCAAGAGTGATCCCACTTCATAAATATTGTGTTTGAGTTTCCAAGAGTGATTCTCTCTCCCAACGATGTGGAACACAGAAATTAAACTCTTTCATTCCGAATGTCAACCATAAACAAGAAATTTATTTGAATCGCCTAATGTACAAAAGTTTTTGATATGTTTGGTTTGTTTGAATTGAAATAATGATTTAAATGTTTAGAAAGATCCACTGGGCTATGTGCTCACCCTTCCTTCTATTTTTCAGGTAATTTATTTACATGAAGACCATGAATATTAATTAGGTTATTTTATTTAAAAAGTTTTTAATTTCTATGTAAGGGCATATTGCCCAAGTTTTGAATCTTTCGCTATAATAGTTTTTCTTCAAGATCAAATTATGTACTCAATTTTATTTGATTAATTGAGTTTATGAATTTCAATTATTTCTTATGTTGTTGCCTTATTAAATTTTTGAATTTAAGTTATGTACTGTTAAATACAATCAAGGCATGAAATAATTGAAATAGAAAGTGATGCAAGTTGTGTACTTGTAAATGTAACACCGGCCCGACTCGCCGTTTGGTTTAGTCCACTGTCAAGAGAATGGTGGACATGTTCAATGCTTATAGATACGGGGGTTGGGGGGTTACAATACTCCCCATGCCCAACGTCCAAAGAAGAAAGATTTTCATTATACACTAAGAGTGATGCCAAACAAAGGAAATAGACAAAGGAAAGATTCTTGCTCACATGTACTTGCCAAACTAGACTAGAAGCTTTCTATGCTCACTAGATCACATCCCAACTAATATTAGCATTATTCTAAGTCTGAAAATATTCTTTGATAGTAATTAAGAAATTTAATAGAGAATCAAATGATGGTTCATAAGGGAATTGGCTAGTTTAGTGATCCTTGTGCACACTTATCATGTCTCTCTTTTAGTACTTGGAAACTTGCTCAACCCTTGAGAACTACCCTAGCTGCCAAAGAACTGCCCAAGGACGTCCCATATGCTCATGAGAAACTTACCCTCCTAATTTGCACACAATCCCTCATTCCAAGAATAAGAGAGATTCCTCACAATAGTGCTCTCAAACTTCTTCTTCTTCTTTTCTTTTCGTTTTCTTTTGTACAAAGGTGAAAAATTTTTAGTTACATAATTTAGTGATTAGTAGAGAGTTGTTTTGCTAAGATTTGAAAGTCTTAAAGCAAAGGCAACCTCTGTTCAAATTTGGGGAAGACATCTCATCTAAGGTGGAAGTTGCTTTCTTAAACATTGTTTTCATATTTGAGCCATTAGCATTTTCTTTCTTGTATGATGTTTTTGTGTTTTATCTGAAAATCATGAGATATGTTTTCACTTCTATTTTTTACTATTTGGGTGTGTTTCAGTTTGGATGAATATTCAAGATCAGACATTTATGATGTTCATTTCATGTTAATATCATGTGTAGGAGTTATTCTAAAGTTTGGTGCATGATATTGAAGGGTGAGTGAATTGTTTTGCAATTTATTAAATTCTGAAATTTATTTCCAATGTATTCTTATATTCTAAAATTTTATTTATATTTCATGAATGTGGGATTTAAGATGAGAAGATGGTGATACAAACCAAGTACCATCATAGTAGACACTTGGTTGCTATGGATGCTCTCTTCTTATGATTAGTTCATAAGGTTTATAATACCTAAGTGATGGGCTGGTGGGTTAGAGTCCCTAAGTCCAAGTCCTAATGAAAATGGCTAAGAAGAAATGTTATATTTCACTCTAAGCAGTCACTTAGTTAAGAACATCAAAGGTTGAAATATTTTTTTGGTCTAAGTTACAACTTTACACAATCTTGATGCTTGATACGCCTAATTTTTGAAAGTATTTGAATTATGGATGTGTTAGTAATTTGAATATGAAAATGCTTGATTAAGATCTACTTAGCTTAGTGTCCACCCTTCCTTTAACATTTTTCAAGAAATTGAATATGCAAAGACTTGGGGCATCTCCGTTGAATTTATTTGAATATGTAGGGCCTGTTTGCCCAGTTTTGTTATGAATTTCACTGTAATTGTTTTAGTTAAAAGTATGTGCTTTTTCTCTTTATAAATTAATACAGATTAGAATTTTCTTTTATCTCTTATTATATGGCTTTGTCGAGATTTTATATTAAGGCATGGGATATTGGGAACAGAAAGTCAAGTGTGCGTCACTTGTAATGTAACACTGAACCCGACCTACCTTGTAGTTAAGTCCACTATTTCAATAATAGTTAAGTCCAAAAACTCATAGTGACAAATACAGGGGTCGTGGTGTTAGAATAACATCGCCATGGACTTTGTTAATGGGTTACCCCATAACTAGAAAGGCGAAGATATTGTATAGGTGATTGTTGATTGTCTTACTAAAGTGGCTCATTTCCTGCCAATTAGATCTATAGACCAAGTAAGAAAATTGGAAGAACTCTACGTGAAGGAGATAATAAGACTTCATGGTGTACCCAAGATGATAATATCTGACTTAATCTCTCAATTCACTTCATAGTTCTGGTAGAGTTTACAAAAGGATTTCGGCACTAAACTCACCAAGAGTAATACTTTTCACCCCCAAACTGATGGGCAGTCTGATAGAGTTATACAAACATTAGATGATATGTTGGGATCTTGTGTTCTGGATTTTAAAGGAAATTAGAGCAAGTACCTGCACTTGGCAAAATTTTCCTATAATAACAGTTATCAAGCAAGTATAAAGATGGTTCCATATGAAGCTCTTTATTGGAGGCAATGTAGATCACAAACCTGTTGGTATAAACTTGAGGATCATGTACTTAATGGGCTAGATTTGGTGGAAGAGATGAATAACCAAGTTAAATTGATACAGAAAAGGTTGACTATTTGTGATCACCCTAGGTCTTCTAATGTATACACGTCAACATGAATTTTTTAAAATTCAAAATAAATATAAAAATGAGTGGAAACTTGTTTTTAATTATCATTGTATGATATTTAATCAAGATAAAATTTATTAGAACATTCGGATAGCTAGAAACGTGCTTGAAAAAGTGTTAAAAAACAAGCGTCTTGCTGCCGACCGCGGTCCTTGATGTGAGAAACCTAGAAAATGTGTAGAATATTGTGGACCACAGTCATTAAAGGCCGACCGCGGTCAACAGTGGAAAAACTGCAGAAATGAGAACTTGGTCACATTGGTGACCGCGGTCCTTGAAGTGATGACCGCGGTCCATAAAGGAATGACCGAGGTCCATAAAGTGAAGACCGAGGTCCATGAAGAGAAATCTGTCCAATGACCGAGGTCCAAAAAGTGACGGCTGCAGTTCGTTTGCGAGTTATATATACTTTTCAAGCGCAGAATTTCTCATTTGCACTGAAATTTCTTGGGATTCGGAGAGGAGCGACGGGAGAGCGATTCAAGGTAAGTTTTGTGATTTTCTTTGAGTTTTCTTTGAGTTTTTATGCTAGAGATGTGTGGGATAGGCGGAAACGACACTCCCTGATTTTTTTCTGAAGTTAACAATCAAGCTCTCTAGTTTAGTTTAGTTTTGGTCACATTGGTGACCGCGGTCCTTGAAGTGATGACCGCGGTCCATAAAGGAATGACCGAGGTCCATAAAGTGAAGACCGAGGTCCATGAAGAGAAATCTGTCCAATGACCGAGGTCCAAAAAGTGACGACTGCGGTCCGTGTGCGAGTTATATATACTTTTCAAGCGCAGAATTTCTCATTTGCACTGAAATTTCTTGGGATTCAGAGAGGAGCGACGGGAGAGCGATTCAAGGTAAGTTTTGTGATTTTCTTTGAGTTTTCTTTAATTTTTGAGCTCATCTAAGAGTATTTATCAATAGTTAGTAGATCAAAGTGATGAAGATCCGTTTTTGAACTTACTATTGTGGGTTTAGTGGTTGGAAACCAAGCCAAATGGGATGAACTGTCGTTTAATTCCCTTGTATGTGTGTTTGGACACTAATATGATGGATTTAGGATGGTTGTTTGGTGTTAGAAATGAAGGAATCGATTTTATTGAAAGTGAATCCCGTTTTTAGG
>JAJIYU010015490.1:0-12645 GCA_030144865.1 Tinospora cordifolia
AAGTTGAAACTGAAATTAGATTGGGCCTTAAGATTATTAACTAAATACCGTTCCCAGAGGACGATAATCCGGTATTTACCGAGTATATTACTATTGCGATCCTGTACACTTGCAGTGATCCCAACACTAAGTCAACCCTTTGGTTGACCAGTTAACTATAAAGTGGCAATTGATTTGAGTCTTAGTATTAAAACTAAGTGAACATCTGATTTACGCAAGACTCGATGTTGAGATAACACAATCGGCTATCGGGAAAACACCAAGGGTCAAGTTCGTTGGCGAGTAGTGTTTTCTATTTTATAACTTAAAACTTGTTATTCTGTATATTAATAAAATGATATTACATATTAAAATGCATTTACAACTTTTAGACAAAATGGATTTTTAAGTGAAAAATGTGCATTGAATCTTAAGGTCTAAGGCATGAGTTACGGTGTTAAATTTGATAGAGGCATTGAGGATCTAAAGCTACCATACTTGAGGCATGAGTATCAACTTTATTAAGGCTCATAATTAATTAAATAATGAAAACTTAAATTAAATTAAAAGTAAATTGAAAACAAGTGAATATTAGATTGAAAACTATATAAATTAAGATTCTAGGATAGTAAACTATCATGTATTCACCTTTAACATTTAATTCAATTAATCTAAATTCTGTTTTTATAGGTTATAATACTAATAATCAAAATCCTTTCTCAAGGCGCCTTAATCCTATTAATTATATTACCTAATACCTCAGCTCGAGGCATATAGTTAACAAATTAATGCATTAAATTCTAAAATCACGTGCAACCTCCTATTAAATTAACAACCTCTCGGTCAATTAATTTTTCTAGGTCTATACTCTGATTTATCTAATTATTAAATCTCTCTTCCGAGTTAATTCAATAATCTCAAATCAATCTATTTATGGCCAATAAATAAAAAGTATTAAAAATACAAAATATAAAATAATATCTTGAAATAGATTAATCAAAATAAAAATTAAAAGTTCATACAATCTAAATTACATCCTAAAAATAAAAACTACTTAGTCGGACATATCTAAGAAATCACAAATCAAAGAGTTGAATAAATGAAAAATTATACTAAAACTTCTAATCTTGTTATTCAATTCTTCTCCAGTTTGTGCTTCTCTTCTGTTCTCCTCTTTTTGCTTTTTGGACATCACATTGAATAATGAATTCTCAAATAATGAATTGAATTAGGATTTATGATCTTGTTGAAGCAAAACTCTAGTTATAATGTTAAAATTCTAATTGTAAAAGAATACAGATTCCACCAATTCGATTCGCTTCTCCTTTTGTTCTTATATTCTTCTTCGCCATTTACCCTTGCTTTTATTCTTATTTACGAAACATGCCATTGCACAATTACACAACTCTTACCCATAAAATTGTGACTGTTGTGCCCATTATGTTTGCTTGTTAATTATGCCCTTTGCCATTTTATTCATGTTAGTCAACCCACCTAATTTGTGCATAATTACCATCTTTGCCATTCAATTCATGCACACCAATTTCATTTGGGCTTGGATAATATTGGGCCGAAGTGGGTTTTGCTATGTTATATGGGTTTTTTGCTTTATTCCCCTTGGTTTGTGTACTATATTTACTTTACTTTAACCTATATAAATCACTAAAAACTTTTTTCCAACATTATATTACATAAAAACATTATCAAAACTACTAAATATGCATTATTATTCTAATTATGATCATGCAACTAAATATGACTAAATATATCCTTTTTTATCTAACTAATGCAAAATGTATATAAAATATATATAATATTATTAGTATGTTATGGAACTAACAGATATATTTTTGTGCAATGATTGACAACATGTGAATTATTTCTTATCAAATTATTAATAGCTAAGATTATTTGAATGAATATTATATCAAAGTGATTAGGTATGTAGATCATTTTTTTTTTATATCCATGATATAACATGTTATGTTTATGAAATTCACTAAAAAAAGAATAATAAAGATTACAATCACATACAAATGTGATGACAAGCCACTTAGTGTCATTGTGAGTGTTCTAACCCCTAGACTAGACTTTGATCATTTATTTTTATTGATTAGATAATAAACCTCATTCCCTTGATTTGCAGTACTGAAGAAAATTTCTTTCGGTTTTAACATAAACTAAGAAAAAAATTGTTTGAAATATCTATTAATGAAAGTGTATGATATATATGATATATATGTTTTATTTAGTTAAAATAATAATTTAAATATTTAGAATAATCTACTAGGCTTTTTAAGCTAACCCATTTTCTAACATTTTAGGTATTCACTGACCGTGAGTAGTCAAAGATTCTTGGGAGCTTCATGTTATGACAATTTTTCTTCTTTTTTAGTTTTCTAGAGTTGGGCATGTTGACGTTATGCCTTTTATTTCAATTTAAAACAGAGTTGTCATGGTCACAAGACCTATTGAAATTATTCGAATAATGTTTTCTTCTTTGGATTTTAAATAATGGTTATGAAATTTTGAAAGTTTCATTTCTTATGATAAATATTGTGAAAATCAATGATGATGTTGTATATGAGTTGGTAAGTCTAGGAAAATGATTTAATTGACAAGTATATATAGACGTAATAAGATCATGTCTTTTGAGTGGCCCTGGCGTTGTAACATGTATTTTATGTTTGTTGTAATTATTATTGATGTGTAAGGGCAACTTGATAAATGTGCCATCAAGAATGTCATTCAAGAGGTGGGTAGTTACAACCATGCCCAGCATAACCCTTTAAACAGAGACATTTAGAGTGATCTAGTCTGCTTAGTTTGGCTAAACAAGGCCAAAGGGCAAAGTAGTGGGTTTCTTCCGACAAGACCGAGACTGATATTAAAAGTTTTAGCCTTATCCTACTAAATGCTTTAAACCAATACATTTTTAGAGTGATCTAGTTTGGTTAGTTTAGCTAGACAAGGTTGAGAGCTAAACTGGTGGGTTCAAGCTAATAAGATCGAGATCCAACTTCTTGTCTCAGTCCTGCCAAGCCAACCTATTTAACAAAAATCATGAAATATGAATTTCTACTAGTGCCATTGAGCCAAAATTCCACCATTATCATTCAACTCATAACATCAAGTCAAAATTCCACCACATCATCTAACCACAACACATAATTCAAAAAATAAGAAAAATATAGTTGAAGATATGTTCAAAGTACAACATCAACATGTTCAAAATTCACATATAGTTCAAACAATAAGAACATCCCACCATGTAACACCTTGCCTGCCGTGCTCTGGGTGCACGTCATCCGACTGTATTTTCTTTTAATTTTTGGCCCGCTCAGGAAGCAGGCCTCATGTTACATTATTCACTTTCCTTTTCTGCTCCTATATCCTTGGGACATTCTGAATATTTAGAAACTCATGCCATAATTCAGAGAAACAATATTTAGAAACATCTAAATAAAATAATTAATCATTAACATGTTTCCTTTTTCATAAATAATAATATCAACACCATGATATAAAAAAAAGAAATTCAATATCATTAATAAATTTAAAATTTTAAAGGTACAATGTCTTTTGTTTATTATGGCGAAATAAATCTCAAATAACTTCAAAATTTAAATAAAAATATCTTGAGCCAACATGCCCTACAATTTAATAGAAATTCTAAGAAAGATAATCTAAGAGAAATTCCAGTAGCATCTGAATCTCAAATTCTTGAAATATTAAAAGGAAGGGTAAGCTTATGCGCCCTGTGAATCATTCCAAAAAATTAACTTATTATTTCAAAAAAAAAATATAACATGCATAACAAACACTTAAAAGATTATGTGATTCAAACAATAGTTTGTTATAGTTAACATTAAGGACTGAATGGAAATACGCCACAGTTTTCCAACCCTTAGGAAGAGATCAACTACTGAAACTCAAACCCATCACTTTTGGTGTGGGGTAAACTTCGAACCCTTAGTTCATGTAACAACCTATATTTTTTAACACAAAGTTGATGGGTTCGATGTATGTATTTTTGCTTATTTTTTTAAATTTTTAATAAAAATATATGAATTTTTCTAACTTTCTCTAATTTTACAACAAAAATTAGGTTAATTGAGAAAATATGATTTTCAGGAAAAGAATACATAAAATTTTGAAGAAATGTGATTTTTGAATAATTTATTTGAATTTTTAGAAAGGAATAATGAATTTTGGGTAATTATTTAATTTTTTTGAGTAAAAAATGTTATTTTTGAGTTGAATGTATATAAATCAATAATAATAATAATAACAATAATAATAATGATAATAATAAGAATAGTAAGGGGGGAAAATAAATTAATAAATAAAAATGTATATATATATATATACAAAAAAAGGAAAAAAGAAAAAAAATTGTTCTCAAGCCCAAACAGGCCAAGGCACACGAGCCTTGGCCCATGTGGGTGGGCTTCGCAGAAGCACAGCCGCATGGCCCATGCGGGATGGACTTGGTTCATGTGCCATTCGGCCCCTGTGGGCTGAATTGGCATGTGGGCCATCCCACGCGCCTGCTGGCCCACGCACCCCCCTCTTCTTTTCTCCTTTTCTTTTTCTTCCATGCTTTTCTTGTTTTTAGCCGAAAAACCAGCAAAAACCCCAATTTTGGGGAGTGAATTCGGACCATTGACACCATCGTCGACTGACCCCCACAACTTTGGTTGGTAGGGGCACCATGCTAGGCTACGCCCAGGTCACATGGGTAGCCACGTGTTACTGTTTGAGCCATGCAAACCCTTCCCAAGCAACACAAAAAACCAGTTTTCTATAGAAAATCAGTTGCAACCACCCCGCTTCAAGCCCTCCTATCTTCTTTATCCCATATTCATTTTGTATGATCTTAGGGTCCTTAGAAAGCTTTCACTGCATTCTACAATAATGTGCAAGCTATTGGTCTACCCCCCAACCATTAGAGACTAAAACAACCATGAAAGTGTGCTGGTTGACATAGTTGTAGGCTAAAACTATTGGAAAGTGTGTTGATCCGATTTTTGAGAGCTTGGTTCCTAATCCATCTGTGGTCCATTTTTGATGTAAGACCACTTGTTTTGATCCTTTCCATTTGTACTTCAACCTCCAATTGATAGAAAACAAAAACTGATATCTTGAACATGATTTACAAGGTGCCGAAGATGGTTGCTTGCAAACTATGACAGCAGAATGTGTTCTAAGAGCAACTTCAGGGTAATGGTTGAACCTGTTAGGAGTGTCCGATCGGGCCAAAATATGGTGTGATTAAACCTCACACTTGAAGCTATAGAAAGATATAAATCTCGTGCCTTAAGCCTAACAACGCATGCAAAGATGCCATGTTAGGTAGTTGTTTTGACACTTAGAAAATTTTAGAGTTTGTAGAAAAGGCATGTGAGGTGTTTGATGAAATGTATGAGCAAATTTTTGTTACATAACTTACTGATTCGAATGGGACTTAGTAGGAGGATGTTCTACGACCTAAATACTGATGATAAGTATAAGAAATAGCTCTAGATTGGGTGTCTGTCGAGGGGAAATAAACACTATAAAACCAATGAAAGACATGAACCCAAAATTTTTTATGACTTGGCTGAGAATTCGGGGGATCAGTTTAGTGAATAAAATTCGGTATTTTGAGCTGAAATTTGATGAAGACATTATGATTATGTCAAAAATATATGTACCAAATTTTAGCCCAATCTGGGTTTGGCAAGTAGGTCAAATTGTGCGACCAATGACTGCCTGCACATGAAAAACTGGAATTTTTCAATTGTTGTTATCCTATTTAAAAACCCTATCAAATTGTGCGACCAACAAGAAGAAGAACAATGAACAAGATTGATTTGGGGATTTCGGTTTTGGGTGATCGGTGTAATAGAAGAAGAGCATCAAGGGTGCTCTATTTTGGGCAAACTGCAAGAACATGAGTTGAGGGTTTTAGTGTTTGATGATGTGTGTGTTGTTGCTGTTGTTGGACGAAGAGGAGAAAACCAGAAAATTTTAGCCTTGTGTTGCTACTGGTCCGTGGAAACGAAGGAGAAGAGCAGCTGGTTGCGTTTGTGATCGCACGAAGGAGAGCAATAACAGGGTTTGCAATTTGTGCGTTGGAGAAGAGGAAAGAAACAAGATGAAGAAAGAGGTTGTGATTCGAAGAAGAAACCAGCAACCATGATCTGTGACTATGTTTGCCCGTGCGTGACGATGAAGAACAAAGAGGACCGTGATTAAGAAGAAAGGGGAATGAAGAAGACAAAGAGGATTATGATCTGGTGCATGAGTGAAGAACGAGATAACTACTCGTTTGATTTTGTGTTGCTGCGTGGGAAAGAAGACCAGAAAGGAAGACGCACAATTGCTGCCATTTGGGGGCATGAAGAACCAGAGGCGATTCTGAAGGGGATGTCAGAGTTCCAAAGAGCTCCAGAGCTACTTCTAACTATCTAATGTTAGATTCGAAAGCTTCTAACTCTTCCAAATCGAATTCTGTAGTTAACAAAGCTTCGTCTATAGATCTGATCGTCAAAAATAAGGATTTGGTGGGTCGTGGAGTTCGGCCCTTTTGAAACTCAATAAGTCTTCGATTAAGCTCCTAAATTGAGGAATCTATTGTCCTAAATTAATTTCTACTTGGATTAAACAAAGATGCGTGATTTGGAACAGACCCAGGGCAGTTGGACCTTGCCTGGAACGAGATTTAAGGGATCTGGAAGCATAGTTCCATTTGGAACGAGGTAATCTCAATTTCGTTCTCTATTTGAGTGATTAACTAGTTTTAAACTGAATTTTTGAACGATTAGATGTTTACGGAGGTTTTGGATCAAATTAGGTAGTTGAACAGTAGTTGGAGGGTTCAGATTAAGGGTTTTGGTGTTGGAAGGTAATGAATGAATTCTAATTTTTTTTCTATTGCTTAAGGTTAAATAACTTCTAAATTTAGTTTGTCTTGAGGGGAATGCAAAAGATGAAAAATAAGAGATTTATAAAATTTTAGAAGTTAAAAAGGGGATTTTGAACCCGAGTAACAAAATTTTAGTTAAATTTAATTATTGTGGAGATGATTGATTTTATTATGGGATTGAAATTTATTTTGTGGGATGCGAATGAATTTATTATTAAAGTTTAGGGAATTCAGAGTTTCGAATATTAGAAATATAATTTTATTTAGAAACTAGATGTAAATAATAAATATTAAATTTTTTTTATTCAAATAGAAATTTATTAAATAATTTAAGAAAATTTTTTAAGATGAAATAATTTTATTTTGAAATTTAAAATTTAAGAAACCTATAATTTAGATTTAATATTTGAAGATGAATAATTTATTTTTAAAAGCGTAACTTAGGTATTTTTATATGATAAATGAATAATTTGAAACTTAGTTCAAATATTAGATATAAAAAATTTTATTTTAAGTGGAATAAGATTTATTGAACATAAGTTAATTATTTTTAGAATCCAAATTTAAGTTTTAGTGTTTTAAATTATTAGTTTTAATCTAAATAAAATTTATTTAGAAATGAATAAATCATAAAAACTAAAAAATTAATTATGAGAGGTTTATTTTTAGATTAAAAGTTTAAATTAGAAGAAGTATCATTTTTATAAAAAAAATAAGCTTAGAAATATTTTAAACTAAATTTGGAAAAACACTGAAGACCTATAAAACAAATAGAAATAACCCTGATAAGATAAAATTAATGTTTAGACTTTATAATCATTTAGAACTTATTTAAACTTAAAAATAGTTTCGAATCAGATTGAATATTAACTAGAAACTTAGAAATTTTATTGATTGTTAAATTTTAGATTTTATAGTTTAGAGTATCAAATAGCTCGAAGGAAAGCAATGTGGCCCTGAAGATCTGCGAAATCTGGTGGGCTTAATATTCTTGCTCATACGTATTATACAGATTTAAAATTTAAAGCATTTGTTTAAATAGTTCTAGGTTATTAGAATTTTATTAGGAAATTGATTGAAATTGTTTGGTATACTTAAATGATGTGTGATGAATGATTATTTAATTATTGCATGCATGGATAGGAAACAAATGTATTTAGACTTCATCATTTATTAATGTAAACTGTTATTTTCAATAGCATGCATTATTTGATTTCCTTTCTATTATATTGTGTGATGTTTGGTGTGATTGAATTTGATTGTAAAATTAAAATAAGATGAAAGATTATTAAGAATCCACGTACCGGTGCGATTGATGAGCCTGAAGCGGATCAAGGTGGTATCTCCTAGGGACCACTGCTTGAGATTGACTAGCTATAAGGCGGATCGTAGATATTCCCAACTTTGAGTTGCCTACAACAACTCAAAGTCTTTGGAAGATGGTACGAGTTGTAATAAGTACACTCTCTTAAGCTGTGATATCATGATTTGTGACATTGCTAATTTTAGATGATATTTTAGACTTTCTATGATTAGATGAGATCACGATGAATACAAGAGGCATCTCAACCCTCTTCCGGTCTCAGACTTCGACCAAAACCAAATGAATGTTCAAAATGCCTAATGTTTAGAAGTGTTTGTAATGTTTTGGATTTTTATTTGTATAATGCGTGTGATGTGTAGGAATGATCCACTGGGCTCTCGAGCTCACTCTCATTTTATTTTTCAAGTACACATGGACATATAGTACTATCACCTACATCAGAAGATCCTCACTTTGGATTGTACACCTTATGGGAGAGGTCGTCCGAGATAGGTGGCTTTAGAAGTCGTGTTTGATTATTTATATTGAACCAATTTTCATGTATTTATTTTGGTTTTGGATTTTAGTTGCTCATGTTATTGAATGATATTATATGTTTAACATTTACTGTTTTAATAGAAGTTTTTGAAGTAATTTCGCTGTGTGATTTATGATTTGTAATTTATGATTTAATTTTGTTTTATTTAATTGTGGAAATCTAGTGAATACGGTGGAAAAATCGTTTGGATCTTTTGTTTTAAGAAAAATGTGTTTGCATATATTTCCTTAGGAATGTTTGTCGTGAATTTGAACTCGAAGAAAAAGAATTTTGACAGAAAGATATTTTAAGAAACATTTCGATTCTCAATGGGTGGCAACCCATAACACGTAACGGGAGGTCCGTCTGAGAGTCGGGGTATTACAACATTGGTGTGTGGGACTCGAGGTGAGTAGTTAATTCATTTGTTATTTTGACTTGTATTCCTTGCATAAAATGTGTGTGAAATGACATTGGTTAAATGATTTCATGTGATTTGAGTTACATTAATTGATTTGAAGTATATAGATGTACACCGATAGTGAGACCATAGGCTTGAGGTCTAAGCACGGGCTCAAGGTACATAATGTGATTGAATTTAGATTCGAGGTCCGAGCGTTGGGGTTAGGGAATATGATCAATGCACCTAGCCTCAAATTCACTCGAGTGACGACACTTGAGGATTGAACACGGGGTTAGGATATTCGATAAATACACCTAACTCATTACCTGCTTGAGTGGCCAATACTCTTGACTCATGACCCGCTCGAGCGATGACCATAGGGTTGGATTTGATGATTTGAACCCTAGTCTTGATATAGTTTTCAATTAACATGTATTCAAACTGTTCTCCTTTAACTATTGCATTTTTTATAAATGTTTTTCTATATGCCTTATTATCAAACATTGTTTTACTACTACTATTCATGCATACATATATCATTTTGGAATGTTAGTTATAGGTAATATGCTAGTTTTACTACTCACTGAGCCACGTTGCAAATTAGGTTCACTATTCTATTGACATTTTAGATTCATTAGCAGTTGACAAAGGAAAAGGCGTAGTGATAGTCTAGTTCCCTTAGTGATCCTTTACTTTTTGGTTCTATTTAGATGTGGGTCTCTTGTATGTTTATGTTTAACAGTCAACTGTATTTTAGAATAAAGACTATTTGTAATATTTTGTTGCTCTCGTATTTTACTAAATAAATGTTTAAATTACTCTGATGTGGCTTGATGTCGGGGTTGGAAAGGCTTAACGGTGACTAGGCGAACTTGACTCATCTCCGCACTGGTTGGGCTGCCCTTCAGCCTAGGGAAGGGGTCCCGATAATTCACATACAAAATTCTTGATTGGAACACTTATGATGAAAATTCGTCTTCATGTCGGTACGTGGTTAAAATCATTGTTTAATATTTGATTTAGTATATAAAAAAATAACATCCATGTGAATAAACTGAACTTAAATAACATCAAACATACGAGCATGGTAACATAGCATATATCAACATGAATCATGCATCATTAATGATAGCATGTATAATCATGGCATACATTATCATGACATTTCTCTTGACTAAAAATAAACACTCATGCACATCATATCTAAATCAAAATAATAGGTCAAAAGTTTAGAAATCATTTTCACCTCAAATAGCTTTTCTCTTCTTGAAGCCTTTATTGAATCTCCTTCAGATCTCCCTAAATGCTAGCACAAAAATATGTGCAATATTTCGTTAATACTACTTCAACTGCTGTTTAGAATAACTAAAGAAAAAGAGAGATGCAAAGAGGGAGGTAGAGATAACAAGAAGAAACTTGTTCAGATCTTGCTAAGGTGAAAAGAATGGTTGCAACAACCTAAAATTTTACGAGCGTGTACACGTTGCAAGTAAAAAAAATAAAATAAAAATACAGATTTCAAAATTAACAATAAGTTTAAATTAAAAATACAAGATTTGTGAAAAATAAATAAATAAATAATAAACGAGTTAAAATTTTATTTTTAAGGCATAAATTATAGTTTGGAAAAATAATTAAATGTTAAGGTATAAAAGATAAAAATTAAAAATCTAAGATTTGATTGACAAAATAGTAATAAAACAAAATATTCTGAAAATTTGGGTTTAGATTTTTGGAATCACAATCAAACAAAAAAAAAAAGAAGAAGCTGGAAAATTCACGACCAAACCAGAAAATTCTGGTTTGGTGGGGAATCTGGACCTTGGAAGGAGTTCTGGATTTTAAAAGAGGATTGAAGAAGAACGATGGAAGAAGAACGATGGAAGAGCATCGAAGAATAAAGATGGGACTTGGCGTTAGGACAATCAAACAAAGAAGAATGAAGAAGAAGAGGGCGGTGCCCTGTTTTGGAGGATGAGTTGAAGAAGAAAATAGACTGCTTGTGCATTAGAGAAGAGAAAAGAAACAAAAATCTGAAGTTGGGGTATGCTGGTGCATTTTCTTTGATGAAGAAGACGAAGCACGATGAATAATGGTTGTGATCTAGGGCTTGGGGTGCGATTTCAGATTTGAGTTGATGGGTTGGGACGTTTTTAACTTTTGAGATTGGGGTTTTTGGGTGGTGATGGACGAATAAGAAGATAAAAGAAAATCTGGTTGTGATGTTTGGTGATTTAGGGAACGATTTAGGTGTGTGTGGGTTTGAGTTCATTGTTGGCGGCTGGCCATGAAGATTAGAAAAACAGAAGATTTTGGTGGGCTTGCTGATGATGAGTGATGTGTCTTCAAATTTGGGGTGGATTGGTTATGGGTAATGCGTTTTAATTTGTGTATGTGAGTGGAGCAAGAATGAGGAAGATGAAGAACGAGCTAAATTTTTGCAATCTGATTTTGTGCGATGTGTGTGTGTTGATCATGAAGCACGAACAGAAAACTAGAATTTTTCTGGTTTTATGGTGTTCGGATCGGACGAAGAAGCTTGCTGGATCGTGAAGGAGAAGGAACAAAAAAATTGGAATTCTTTTTGGTTTGTGCATTCAACAAAACATAGGAAGAAAAGATGACGTTCAGATTTTGGGTTTAATGTCTGGTTGACGCATGATTTGTGTAGATATTGAAATGAAGAAGAAGATGAATGTGTGAACTGAAACCGTGAAGAAGAAGAGGAATTAGTGCTTTGATGCTATTCGTGATGAAGAATGGGTTTTGATTTGGGTAAACAAAGAACAAAATCTAGTTGTGTTCTTGTTGATTTGGGGTTTTTGGATTAGAATGTGATTTAGAGTGAAATCAACTTGAAGTTTCATGTTTGAATATGACTTGAAGATGATGAATATTATTGATGTGATTTGGGCAAAGCGCAACATATGACAAAGAAAATTCGTCATCGTCACTTGCACGAAGGAGACGAAGAGAGCTAGAAATACATATATTTTTAGATTTTAAATTTTAGATAGTGCAAAATTTATTTTTTATTGATTTTAGATATGAATATAAAATGAAATTAAAAATTTAAAACTTTATTAAATATTTTGGAGATACTTATGAATTTTGATAGATACTTATGAATTTTGATAGATACTTAAAATAGGAATATCAAAGTTTAGAAAATTCGAAATTTCAAATTTTGGAGATGAAAGTTTATTTAGAAGCAAGATGGAAATAGAAAATATTAAAATCTTCTTATTCAAATAGAAATTTATTAAATTGATTACAAAAATTAGTTAAAAATAATTATTTAATAATTTAAATCAAATAAATTTAATATTAGATTATTTATTAATTATTGAATATGAAGATTAATTGATTTAGTAGAATTAAATTAATTAATCTTTTAAATTAAGATTGAAAAAATAGTTTTTCAACACATTAATAGTTTTATTTAATATAAGATGTTTAAAATTTAGTAATTCAAATTAGTTAAAAACATAAAAAATAAACTTTTAAAAGTT